>VMDR010029269.1:0-12801 GCA_007922815.1 Macrotus californicus | reverse complement strand
GTAACATACTACAGAACCCTTAACATATATGATGACAGAGCATTTACTGCTTCAGTTGTTCTTGTGTTTGTTACCTGGTTTCCTCACTGGATCATAAGCTCTTTGTGGGCAGAAGCTCTGTCTTTGTTTTCTCACCATTGAATCTCCTGTCCCTAGTATAATATCTGGAACATAGTGAACACTTGATAAATATTTGTTAAATAAGTGAATAAATAAATGAGTGAAATAGCTCAAGGTAAACTCACTGTCACTGAATATTAAAATGGGTCAATAAGTAGTTATCAAACTACATGTGACAGGTGAATCTAAAAACAACAGTGACAGTAACAGTAACATTACTCTTGCCCGTAAGGATAGAACAGTGTGACCTATTACTTAGAAAGGGAAGATAATTATCTTTTGCTGAGAACCCATTATTTTTAGAGTACAATGCAGTATATGGATTTTTTTCATAGCCTACAGAAAGAGAGAAACTCTATAGCAGGACCAAGTACACACGCACATACACAACTAAACCAAACTTTTCATGGAATTATTCACCTTTACTCTGTGGGGCATACTCATATTTCTATTCTAATCTATTTTGGGCCTTCTCTTCTATTTCATTAAAAAAGGCTGGTCATGACCCACTAACTTGATCTCATGTTTCTCTCATGGGCTTGAAGACCTCCCTGTAGTGGTGAGGAGTGTGGGCTCTGAATTCAGGATGCTCACTGGCTCTGCCACTTACTAGTGGTGCACATTGGCTCAATCGCCCAGTGTGCTGAGCCTCATTGCCTTAGCTAACCAATGCAGATGGTGCTAGTAACTACATCATAGGGTGGTGGTGGATTAAATGAAATAATGAATGGAAAGCACTTACCAAAGTGTCTGGCACAGAGAAAATCCTCAATAAATACTAACCACTAATATGTACCAGGGACTATATGTGTGCTTCTTGGGCATCTCCTTTTGCCTCTGTAAGTCCCACCATGTAGTATTATCATCCCCACTTTACAACAAGGAAAGCGAGGTGTAGAGTGGTTAAATGAATCATCTGAGGCCAAATGGACAATAAGTCGCACAACTGGGGTACTCAAACCAGGTCTGTCTGATTCTGGAGCCCATGGATTGTCCAGAAAAGAACAGGGAACACTCAAAGAAGGCTTCATGGAGATGGTGCAACTTGAGGTGGCCTTTAAAGATGAGTGAGTGGTATAGAACAATGTACCCAAATGCTATTGAATGTGGTTGAAAGAAGGTAGGATTTAGGATCAGCCATGTGGGTTCTATCCTTGACTCCACCACTTACTAGCTTAGTAATTGGGTATAATTTAACTTAGCCTCTATGAGGCTCAGTTTCCTCAGCTTTATGCATTGATAAGACCAAACGTGCAGAATTCTTGTGAGCAATGAACTACACATAATACATTTTTAATTGTCAGACAATTAGTTGCTCAACAAATGGAGTCTATTTTTATTAATTAGAATTTGCTTATATGGTTTGTGAGTCAGAACTTAATCCCTTACTCAGGGCTTAATTAAATTTGTAATATGTAGGCTTAAACAGGTGCAATTTGCAGCCATTTTGAGAAAATGGGTAAAATTATACTTTATGGATGGGTCTGCTAAGTTTTATTATTTATCACCTTACATAGTTCCAAGTAGAATGACTATGAGTGACACTGAGATTTCAGCTACTGATTTTACTTCTAATAGTAGAGTTTGTCCAACATTATCTCTTCCAAGTTACTGGCAATATTGTTTGGCTTCCTGGCTTAATGTAACTATATTTGCCTATCCTAGGAGCCATCAGAACTTTCTAGTGGCTTTTTGACAAGTGTCAAAGAGTATCAAATGACAATGGGACCAACTTGACAGCATTGTTCATTTCCATCTTAGCTCAATTACCAACTCTCCTACCTGCTCGTGAAGCCTTGGGTCCAGAAATGAGTCAAATACCAGAAATATAAAGTTGGCTTATGTTCCTGCCCCCTCTCATTTCTGCCTACATGGAATTGAAGCCAGAGAAAGCCAAATTTCTTCCTAGGGTACTGCTAAAGGTGTATAGTACAACTTAACTGGGATTGTTACTTCAATTGCTTTTCGGCTCTCATTACTCTGAAATCATTCAGTTTAATATTTTCCCTGTGGACTCCATGGTGTGTTAGATGGTTGCTAAACCTCTGAACCTCTGGACCTCAGGTGGAACACAGCTGTGATTCTAAAAGGCTCACTCACAGCTGGAGAATGGTGAGGGCTGAGCTTATGAAATTGAGATGCTCTGTTAAGTCTGTTCGCTGCTTAACCAACCCAGGGCAAACTCTCTCCTGCAAGTGAATGATACAGCTGCCGGGAGAATGAATGTTTCAGTCTCTAGGGCAATTAAAATACTCCTCAGACAGAACTATTAGTTGAGTAGAGACTTTCAGAAAGGCAATTTTATACATATTATATTTTCTTAAGTAGATATAATTAATTTCACATATCAAAGATGGTCCTGAGAAGTTTTAGTTTTAGTGTGTTTGGTGATACAGCAAAAACATGTTTTAGTAAAACTTATTCCCTTGAATAGTTTAATTTTAATAATTAGTAAAAAGTCTTGAAGTCAGAAGAAGAGAATCTGAGTCCTCATCTTACTGCAATGATTTGTGTTGACTTGCGTAAATCACCTATTAAGTTTGGTCTTTTTTCCCCCCTAAACTTGTAAAATTCAGATTTATTTCCATGGAATTTAGAGTCTATTTCTAAGATTATACTCCAGTCCTAAGATTATTTGCCTGGGATTCTGAAAGTCTAGAGTCACTAAGTTGAACATTTTTTTATTGGGATTTAACTCAACTGATCTTTCTTTAACAGAAGAAAACTTCTGCACTGTGCATAGGGTTTTTCCCTTTGCCCCATAAGTTAGCATGTGAGTTGCCAGATTAAAAAAAAACCTACCATATTTTACTCTGTATAATGCACACATTTTCACCCAAATTATTGAGGGAAAAATAAGGATGCTCATTGTAGATGGGGAGTACTAATTGTGGTCTATATAAATGTTTTTAATTCTTTTATTTATGCTTATGCATTAAAAGTGTAACTCTAGAAAGCAATAATGATATCCATATGCAAAATAATACTCTGGAATATGATAATCAGTTAAATATATAAATAAAAATTGAATTGAAAATTAAAACAAATTATTTTTTCCCTGAAAGTTTGAACCAAAAATGGGGTGCACATTATACATGGTAAACTATGGTATGTATGGAATGCTTCAATAAAATATATACCTTCAAATACTATATTTAATTAGAGTAGCAATAAAACAATAAAACCTAGAGTTTTGAAGATTTTCACACATCTTACTTGATCCTCATAAAAACTCTGTAAGGTAAGTCATCATTCCAATTTAATAGATGAAAAGGTTGAGATTTTAAAAGGAGTAGTTTCTTGCCCATGTTTACATGATTAATAAGTAGCCAAGATGGATCTTGGCGTTCAAGCTCTTGACTTTTACTGCACTGTGAAATGCCAGAGTTCATGATAATATGAGGAATTCTTTTGTGCCTTTTAACTTTCAACAAAATGCTCATGACCATATACATTTTGGGACAGCTAAAGAAGAAGCTGTTAATCTGTGAGATGTAGACCCTTTGGGAGGTGGTTGGAATATTATTTCTAAAGGCATTTGAATCCTTGTGGACACTGAGAGGTATCTATTCACCAAAAGCCTCAGTCAGTTTGGGCTGCCATAGCAATGTACCATAGACTGGGTGGTTTATAAACAACAGAAATTAATTTCTCACTGTCTGGAGACTGGAAGTCCAAGATTAGGGTGCAAATATGGTCAGGTTCTGGGAAGGGCCCTCTTCTGGTTTGCAGTCTGCCAACTTCTCATGGTATCCTTACACAGCAAGAGCAGAGACAGCTCTCTAGGGTGTCTTTTTAAGGGCCCTAATCTCATTCATGATGGTTTCACCCTTGTGACCTAATTACCTCTCAAAGGCACCACCTTTTAATATCACATTGAAAATTAGGAATTTCAACATATGAACTTTGGGGGACACAAACATTCAGTTCATAACACCAAATAAGCAATGATTTAAATATATGTGAGTATGTCTGTCACTCAAATATTTTAATACAATTGTGATTGTTAAAACAAATATATGTAAAAATTACTGAATTAGTAATAATTTTCTGCCACTACGTATATTTTCTCAACAAATACTGAAAGTACAACTAATATTGCTTGGACTCTGTGGAACTTTGAATATTAGAATGAGACTCTGGGAACTTCCTGGGGTTATGGAAATGTTCTACATCATGATTTGGGTGTTGGCTACATGGATGTACACATCTGTCAAAATGCATTGAATGATATGCTTAGGGTCTATACATTTCCTCATTAAAATTTTTACCTCAATTTATTAAAATGAGGCCTTGAGTACTTGGAAAGTCGATAACCCAAATGCACAGCAATTGCTAAAGTCCTAATTAGCTTTCCACTTGTAGGTAGTATTGGGGGGTAATTTGAGTGACTTTTATACTCTGTAGGCCTCTGTGAGCTAAACTGCTAAAAGTTACCACCAGTGGGTGACATTTGCCACCTGTGAGTGCAAACCAAGAAATTTCCTGTGTTTACAAAGTGTGAAAACAGCTGCAATGTCAGCCCAGGTGATCAGGACATAGACTTGTGAAGGCAGAAAGAGTGCAATTGCAGTTTAGGAAATGGAATCTAACTGAATGCTTGGAGAGGAGAAAGAATTAATACCAGTGAGGAGCAGTCACTCTGGAGCATCAAAAGGAAGCCTGAGGACTATCAGATGCTGTCCAGAGAAGAAATGTCCTGAATCTAGTAAATGCGAAGTCAGATGTTCTCTTGGGCAGCAGTGTGGATCATAAGACTTCATCTTGGTTCAGATAAAATAGGTCCAAATTAGCTACTTTTCTTTGTTCTGACTCCTAATCTGGAGACAAACTTCTGTTTGCTGGTTTGGTTTCTTAAATGACCTAATTCTGGGAAGTGAGTGCCCTAGGTAGAAGATGTGAATATTTTAGATATTTGCAAAGGTCTATTAAATTAATGTTATGTATTATACATCAGTCTCTGCTAAATTTGATTAATACAAGTTGATTCCTTTGTGTCTGATAATTTCTAATGACCTTAATTTTAAGTTTTGGATCTGCAAGATTGTGATGACTCCTTGAATTAGTCAAGAATTTTTAGTTTTCAAGTGACAGAAACACAACTCAAACTTGCTTAAGCAAAAGCAGAGACTTACTGGCTCATTTAACTTAGAAGTTCAAGGTGGCACTGCTTTCAGGAGGGCAGGATGCAGGGGCTTGAATAATTTGGTTAGGAATATTGCATTTTTCACTGCTTGGCTTAATCCTCCCTTAGCTCCATTTTTCTTCAGACTTTCTTTTTGTCCTAACAAAATGTTTATCAATAGATCTAAATTAGTCCTAAATTTGAAGACATTCCAGTGAGGAAATAAACTCTATTTACAAAAGTTCCCCCACAAAAAAATCCTGAACCAATAACTAGTTGGCTTGTTTTGTGTCAAGTAGCTATGCTTAAACTAATCACTGGAGCCAGGGAAACAGGACATGTTGATTAGCCTGAAATTGGGATCCCACACCTTCACTGTAGCTCGGATGGCCAGTTCCCAATTCATAATAAGGAATGGGGGAGGGGAGAGTTCTCGGATAGAATGTAGAGGTATAATATCAGGTGCAGGAACAATGAGAGCTTGGCAGGTTATACACAATACATATCCAACACGCCCCTCAAAGTCACACTAGTCTTTGAGGGTTTATCTAGCTTTTTAGCCAATAATCCCTGACCTTTCTTGTTCCCTCTACCCTTTGTCCCCTGCCCTTCCTCCAACTTACATAGAAGACTAAGCAAGTATCAGTTGTCACAGTTCTTAAATGTCTTTTTAAAAACCAATATATTCCAAATGTAATTTGGGGAGTAAATCAAATATGATGTGGAGTGTGTAGTTTAAAGGCATGACCCAACAGTTATCCTTAAATGAACATGGATCTGTTAAGAACAGAAAGATATACTGAAACTGAAATAATATTTTTTGAGACATGATTTGCTTTAGATTTTCCAGTTTCCTTTAGTCCATTGAGAACAACTATAGTTGGGATGAGGGATTTTGTGGTCGTGATAAGAATAAGCAAACAAATAAATAAAGATTACTTTGTAACAGTGGGTCATTCATTCATTTTTTTATTCTGTAACTGTTTATTAAGCACCTACTATGTGCCCAGAACTGGACCTAAAAAACATAATATTAAAATTCTATTAATGTGATTGTGAACCAGAAACAATTAGAAAAAAGAATGATTTTGGAAGTCATTTTATCAATGTCCATCATGATCTATTCATAGTTAAAATAGCTAGGAACAGAGCAGGCTGGAATAATTCAGCCAATATTTGTCAAACACATGCTGTATGAGCTGTAAGTCAGGGCACAGACGTATGCCATGCTGATTGAAATACATGTTATTTGGCCATGATTATGGAAGTAAACGTTACTTGCCATATGAGGTGGGTGACTGTATTGGTTCCTATTGCTGCTGTAATAAAGTACCACAGGATTAGTGGCTTAAAACACCACAAACTTATTTTCTTATAGTTCTGGAGGTCAGAAGTCTGAAATGGGTCTCAGTGAACTAAAATCAAGGCATTAATTAGTAGGGCTGTGTTTCTTTCTGGAGGCTCCAGTGGAGAATCTCCCCCCTGCCCCGCCTTTTTTTGCCTTTTCCAGTTTCTGGAGGCTCCCACATCCTTTGGCTGATGAAAGGCCACCTTCAAGGCCAGCAATGGCAGTTGAGTATTTGTTACATTACATCATTCTAGATTTCCCTCTTCTTCCTCTCTTTTACACTTCTAAGGACCCTTGTGATAAATTGGCCCATATGAATAAAACAGGAGAATCTTCTCATTTCAAGGTGGCTGAGTGCCATCTGCAGCCTTAATTCTCTTTTGCCAAGTAACCTAACACAGCCAGATTCCAGCTTAGCATATGGACATTTTTGAGGGGGGCATTATTCTGTGTGCTCAAGCAGCCAAGCTGGATTGGGGATCAGAAAAAGCTACCTAGAGAAATCAATGGCTAAGAAGAGATTTAAAGAATGAAGGGAGTATCTACTTCTGAGGAGAAGAGGAATTTTTAGGCAGAGTCCAGCAGCTTGGAGTGCGCCAAATGGCCCTCCGTTCATGAAAGAACTTGTTCAGCCACAACCAGTGAGTTATCTGAGTGTCCAGATGCGGCGTCTCCAGGATCTGCCTTCACTTCTGAGGCCAGGCACGCTTATTCCAGGTAGCCCAGTTGATGACTACAGCAAGAGTACCGGGGTCTGACCACTTTTACCCAATATGGACTCCTCTAATAGGTAATTTTTGTTCTGGAGCTCCCCATTGGGTTGACCAAGACTTTGTCAGATCTAAAACCTTACATG
The DNA here is from genome assembly GCA_007922815.1 of Macrotus californicus. Classification (NCBI taxonomy): domain Eukaryota; kingdom Metazoa; phylum Chordata; class Mammalia; order Chiroptera; family Phyllostomidae; genus Macrotus; species Macrotus californicus. The sequence continues at coordinate 5,352 of VMDR010029269.1, read as the reverse complement.
TCCAATCCTGTTCTCTTTCATGGGGTGTCAGGTAAGAATTGTTGTCTGAGGGCTTCCTCTGATCAACTCTGCATCTTCCTCTATCATTCACAGGCATTGCCTTCATAAGCTGCTCGCGCTCTGACATTGGTATTTGTTTGCTGGAGGACTCGGCTGAGAAACAGAGGGGCAACATGAGCAGAAGATCATAGGAAAGAGAGTGCAAGACCTGCTGGCAAGCAGTTCAGTAGAGCAAGAACACAAGATTCAAAGGTGGACCTGGGCTTGGAATTACACATGCCCAGTGAGAGTTGTATTACTCAGGACAGGCTAACTGCTCTAGCAAAAGCCCTACATTTCAGTGGTTTACACAAAAGTATTCTTTTTTCTCCATTCAAGAGACCACACAGTTCTTCCTGGTCAAGCACATGGCTTTGGGGTTCTGCTTCAACCAGCCACTATAGAGGTTCCTTCAGTCTTTTTATCTGGTTCTCTCTAGGATCTTGAGTCCTCTCCCTTCAGCCAGTGGTTGGGAAAACAGGCTGGGAGGACTGAGTATATGAAAGTTTTACAGGTAAGGCCAGAGCATAGTACATCTCACATTTTTGGTGAACGGCATAATAGATCCTTGTGGTCGCAGGAGTTAAGTAGGCTTAAGAGAAGAAGGACCCAACCCACCTACAGGTGAAGAAAGAATATTGACATATCTTAGTACAGCAGATACCCCAGTACCTTGTGGACATGCAATAAATATTTGTTAAATGGATGAATTTGGAGTCAGACAGACCTGAGTTCAAATCCCAGCTCTATTGCTTGGCCACTAAGTAAGTTTAGAGTTAAGTAAGCAGGTTACTCTAAGCCTCATTTCTTCATATGCAAAATGGGTATACAATATCTATGATGTGAAGTAGTTAGGGAATTTCTATGGGCTTGAGCATCTAATAATTATAACTAACACTTACTGACTGCCAAGCATGTTGAGGTGATTTATATTTATTACTTCATTTGTTTCTCACTGAAACAGGTGGTGGGTGATATTATTATGCTCAGTTGGTAGATAAGAAAACAGAGGCATTGAAGCATTAAGTGTCTTGCTCTAGATCACATAGCTAATAACTGATAGAGCTAAAATTTGAACCTGCCTTAATTGTCAGTGTTCTTAACCACAATACTATATACTACTTGTAGTAAGTTAATTGCCAATTTTGGTGTCTGATGCCCAAGAAATTGCAGGGAAGAATTATCAGCAGTAAGTCCAGGAGCAGGTGATATGCTGGGATCCGGGAAACAGGCTAGTCCCTGATATTAGCAAGGTTGGAAACAAACCCAGGCGTGTGGTGAAAATTGAGATCATCAGAGGGTTTGACAGGAATAACCGTGAGCCTCCATCCTAGAAAACCGCTACACTGTATAGATCATAAGCATAAAGACTATACTACAGGGGATTGCAATAGGTGCCCAGGTTCTAAAATAGTGTCACAAGGGAGAAATATAACAAGGCAGAAAGCAAGCAACTAAATTACAGATCATGCTTAGAAATGGGTGAGCAGGAGGCCCTGCTAAGAGAAGCAAGAGAAAGGTGGTAGGAACAGGCATCAGGCAAATCATCCCAGCCATGTTTATCGATACAAGTTAGTTGCTGGCTTATCAATAGTGTGCGAGTGTGGGTACAAACGTCTGTGGTGTCAATCAGTCTTCTAGTGTGCATGGAGCTATTCTTTACAGTGCATCCTTCATTAGCCTCCTTTGGATTCTTGCAACACTTCTACAGCCACCTTATCAAGAGGATTCTCTAAAAAATTAGGCTCATTTCTTGCAAGCAAGCAAATAACCACTACCCACAATAGTAAAAGAATAAATTTAAAAGCTCTCAATCGTCATAATAAAAATAACTTTTTAAAATGGGAGACTAAATTTTCAACCAAGTAGCTATTTAGACATCTTTGAAACATGTAGACTCTTTCTAAGCTTTCACCACATGAGAAAATAAATGCAGAGCCATGTAGGGTTACTAACCGAGGGGTACTCTTAGGAAAAGATTGTGAGGAAGTCAGGTAACAGTAAAGGACTCCCCCCACCTCATGTCCCCTCCTTCCTTCCTCCCTTCCTCTCTTTCTTTCTCCCTTCCTTTCTTTCTCTTTCTTTCTTTCTTTCTTTCTTTCTTTCTTTCTTTCTTTCTTTCTTTCTTTCTTTCTTTCTTTCTTTCTTTCTTTCTTTCTTTCTTTCTTTCTTTCTCTCTCTCTTTCTCTCTTTCTCTCTTCTCTCCTTTCTTCCATTTGATACAGAATTTCAAATAAAATGTGGCTTGGACTTAAGAAAGGAGCACTGAATTCTAGTTCTTGAGGCTGTGTCTTCTCCCTTTCTTTGAAGGAAAATGTGGGACGTAGCTAATATCATCAGTGAGGGGTGAAGGATAGCTTCATTTCCATTCGAGTTTGCAGCTGTTTCAAACTCACAGCACAATTAAGTGTGCTCCTTGGGTATCTTACTAAAATTGAGGATCTTTGAGCCTATATGTTTCCCATGAACTAGTTATTAAGGAATGAAAAAATCCAAATTCTGGTCTGCGATCTATTTTGGCAAATAACTTTTCTAGGCCTGTTATTTCCTCTGCAAACCAAACAGTTTTGATGAAATTCAAATTTTAAAAAATCCTGGTACTTTGGCAACATTTTTATATCCATAGGCTAAATATAGGAACCTGCCCTCATATGGCAAATTGTAATGAAGAAATAATTATACCAGTTTGAATCCTATGATCCATAAATTAAAAAAAAAACCTCTGCATATATGATTGGGAAACTCCAAAAATAATAACAACAATGTTAATGAAGCACTAAAAATAGGATTAGGGTGGATGTTACAATACTATTTTTTTCCCTTTTCACGTCACTCTTTTTTCTGAGGCATGTCAAATTAGGCATTAATTTTCCACCACAAGGGGGCAATGTGCCGTGGTCTGCCTCAGACGTTTCTTAACATATGGCAGGCACTTGCCCAGGCAATGATTTCACTTAATTCTTAACACAGCCTCCCCCCTACGCACACACACCATTTTACAGACAAGGAAACTGAGGCCCAGAACTAACGGCACCAGGATAACGAGAGGCAGCCTTGAGAATGGAGCTTGGTTTGTTTGGCTCCAGCCGATGTTCCTTGCAATGTGCACGGAGCTTCAACACTGCGAATGTGTCCTGCACCAAAGGGAGAGCGGGAGTGCAGTTTGGGAATTGAGGAAGAGGATGAGGGGGAAAGTGCACACAGAAGGAAAGTCCTTGCATGAATATGTAACTTATTAAAGATTTATAATTTTAAAAAAGCTCCAAAGCCTAAGTCTTTTTGCAAAACAACTCAAAGATCCTTAGCAAGCATCCAAGGAGACCCTGAGCATTACAAAACAATTTTGAAAATCCTTATCTAGATGGTCCTTAATTAAGAAGCTTTCAGTGTTAAGCCTGCATATGTCCTTTGCTGATCTTAAATTATTAATATAGGATAGTCTCTGTTTTTAGAGAGCCGATATGTTACCTTACTAGTTTTCCTTCTAGGGCTCTACACTTCCATTGGAGGTTTGTCCTGCGATGATGATTATAATGTGAACCCAGATAAAATTTGGGGCAGGTGAAGCAAGAAGAGGAGAGATGAGCACTTGGATTTAGCTGTTGTCTTAGGAGTGAAAAGGGACGGACTAAGCACTTGACCCTCTCCAACCCGATCAGTCTCCCTTTGCACAGGGAGTTCTCTTGTAAGGGACTGGCTGTGCCCACCCATGGGAGGGAGCTGGTTCCATGGTGGAAAAAGAGATAGAATGTCTGCCTGAGATTCCAGCAGGGGCTGTGCCTGATGGAGGAACCAAACTAACCAGAGAATAAGTGCTGGCCAATCCCTGAGGAAGAAATCCACTCTCTCTGGGGCCTGGGCTCTGAAGCTTTTACATGATGTCTGAAGCCTCTATTTGAAAGGTTATGATCTAAGGCATACTTCTTGATCCCATCTTCCTGATTGGCTTCCTAAGTCCCAGCTCCATCGTGGGGTAAGCCTGACAGAGGTTCAGATGTTTTGAGATATTTCTGGCATGTGGAAATGCAGACTGTTGCATTATCAAGAAAAAAATAAACATGTATATACGTATCTATATCTATACCTATTTGTATAATTTCTCCTTGTTTTTTAATTTCTGCACACACATGTACATGCACATACACATGTATATACACACACACTGTTCTTTCCTAACACTCACTCATACCAAAAGCAACCAGGGAAGAAGGAGAGACCTGGAGGTAACATGGAGTCAAGTTTTCCAGGCTCATCCTGCCACTAATTATGTCTGGCCTTGGGTGGGTCTCTCTGGAAAGTGACCTCCTCTTATGTTACATGGTTGGAAAGACTGGGTGTTGAAAAATTGTAAACTCAAAATTCAACTACCATTTTCTGTGGAGGAGCTACCATAAGCACAAAGCACCTGGGAAGTGGAGGGATTAGAAACTTAACCCAAAACAGCTTTGATTTTTCTTGGGTCTCAGGAGAGTTCCCATTATTTCTGCTTGGACCTAAGTCCAAGAGGCATTTTGTTTTTATTTTCCTAATCTTTTTCAATGCTCACGTGTATGTGAGTGTATGTGACTGTGTGTGTGTGTGTGTGTGTGTGTGTGTGTGTGTGACTGTCTTCTCCATAGAGCTGGAGCCTGTCTGTGGCCCGTGTCTTCCCCCACATTCATTTTGTAGCGTTCCATACACGATGCGCAATTGACGTTTTACTGATAATTTCGAGCAGATGAGAGGATCGGGTAGAAACTGCTTCAGAGAGCACATAGCATTTTGCTTTAAAAATTTCTGTTCTCTATTTAGCTCCTAGCCAAATCCTCTCTCCCACTGGATATATTTCTCCCATGTAGGCAGTTCTGCTTCTCTTCTCAGCTTACAAATACCAAAATTCAGCAAAAAAAAAAAAAAAAAAAAAAAAAAAAAAGCTGCTATCTCGCTGAACAGCTACCATGTAAAGTCCAGGTGAAGGAAAGAGAATTATTTTGCCAAATATTATATACATAAGGGTATAGACATATTACTTTCTGAAAACTGTACACATGCTATCTATTTTTATCTCCTTTTTCTACTAATACATACTCTTCATTTCCTTATGTAATTAAATATGCTTCAAGAAAACAATTTTTAATGGCCTTCCAATAAGAATATGAACTTTTTTTTTTTTTATTTTATTTTTTTTTAACTATATTTTATTGATTATGCTATTACAGTTGTCCCATTTCCCCACCCCCCCCATATTCCCCTCCACCCTGCACACCCCTTCCCACCCACATTCCCCCTCTTTAGTTAATGTCCATGGGTCATATATAAGTTCTTTGGCTTCTA
>VMDR010029268.1:0-12787 GCA_007922815.1 Macrotus californicus | reverse complement strand
TAAATAGTGGCCTAAAGGTCCCTTGATCTCTACAACCTTTAATTTAGTCCTATTTCTTATTAATATCCTCAATGGTTCTTACAATGATTCTACCCGAAGCCTTTATATGGATTCTTTATTTTGCATTCAGAGCACATTCATGAGATAGACAAACATGTGTAGTCTCTGATTCCCATGCAGTGAAGAGGAAAGTCCAAGAATCTGAGTGGCTTGCCACTGGCATCCGGAGAACTGCCCCCTCGCTGAGCGCAGACTGAGTGCCTACTATGTATTTGACTGTTCCGGGCCCTTGTGACACTCAAGCAAGACAAAAACAAGAACTCTTTCTTGAAGAGTTCATGTCTAGTGAGAGAAGCAGGGTGAAAAGTCAAGGCAGTCCATAGTACAGTCACATAGGTGCCCCTGAGTGCTATGGCAGAGGAAGAGTGCTTCTCCTAGACTGGTTAGAACCTCAGGGTGGGGAAGCATAGCTGGGGAGGTCGAGCTGCTCAGGTGTTTCTAAATGCATTCTAAAGTATGAGTGGGAGTGATCCCTGGGAGGTGAGGGTGAAACTTTCCATCAGCGCGAGACCTGCCTGAGTACCAGGGCAAGAGAGCAGATTCCAGAGGCAGGTGCTCTGAGTCCCTGGACTTGGCCGTGTGGCTTTGACTGCTAGCTGGGCAGTGCCAATGAGTGGCAGTTGTGTGTGGTAGAAAACACATGGAATTCTTTTCGGTTTGAATATCTAGGTCCTAGTGTGTACTCTGTGACTAACTAGACATGTCAACCTCCCTTGACAGTGGTCTCTTTGAGCAGAAAGTGCACAGGTTATATTAGAATATATAGATAGCCTCAATATACAGATCTAAAATGGCCTGTAAGACCCTTGGTGATCTGGCCTGTGCTTAGGTATTTACTCTCCAGATTCTTGTTCACTCTGGTCAAGCCACACTGTTTTTTTTTTTTTTTTTTGTCATACAAACAAATTGTCTTATTTCATGCAGCCTCAGGGCTTTTTCACTTGCTTGTTCCTTTGCCTAGAACTTTGTTCCTCCAGAATATTTCATGGGTTCTCTCTTCTTTTCATTTTATTCTCATTTCAGACATCATCATCTCAGAGAGGTTTTCTCTGGTTATGTCTTTAAAGTAGTCCTTCCTCCAAATCATTTTCTACCCTGTTGTGTACTTCATAGCACTACCACTCTGAAATTACTTCATTCATTCATGTACGAGTTCATCGTCCTCCTTGTTCACATGGTCCATGTGAACTTCGTGAAGGCAAGACTCTCATCTCCCTTGAGCCTGCTTGGTCCCAGTGATTTTGACAGCACTTGGCACTTAGTAGGCAGTCAACATGGGTCTGTTAAACAAATTAATTCTCTAGGCAGGCCCATTGCACTGAACCAATTACTAAGCCATAATGAGGTAGTCACAGGAAGCCATTTAAAGTTAAAATATGAATATCCAAGTTGAATTCAAAATGTAATTTTAATTTTTATCAAATATAACACTTTATAATACTGTATTTCAATTTTAAGCAACCGCTATATATGACAGTTCAGTTAATTATCACAAGTAAATTGGGGGGCAGTATTTGTGTTACCAAGGGATTCCCTATAGAATATCGAACTATCTCTTTCAATTCATCACAATTATCCGATTCACCCACAGCTCGAGGGTTCACAAGGTGGGTTACAAGTACGGAGCAGAGCGAGAGTCCTTACCACAGTTCTCCTCGTCAGCACCATTCCCACAGTCATTCACGCCATCACAGTGAAAAGCTCGTGGTAAGCACTTGGTCAGATTCCCACAGGGAAAATATCCCTTTTGGCACAAAGGAGTGATTGTATTGCCTTTAGTCAGTGCAAAATCTGTGTGAAAGAGGAGATAAAAGTCTTACATAATAGCAAGAAAGTGTAATATGGCCAAACTCTTTTCATGTTATCCCATTTAACTTTCACAAGAACCTTGTGAATTGGGTTTGTCTGGTGTTATTCTTAATGTACAATTTATGTGAATAATAGTCTTCACTAGAACATTCTAAAGAATTGTGATCATACCTAATACCAGCTATACCAAGAATGGAATCAGGGCTCATTTTGAACTCGCTTCTGGAGGTCTATAGTAAATACCAAAGCAGTTGTCCTACTTTTGTAGAAAAGCAAACCCTTGTCCACTCCTAGAAACAGAAGGGCAAAGCTGTGAGCTCATGGATCAGATGATGAATATATTTACTTATTAATCTTTTACTAGAATGATTTGAGGAGGCACATACATTATATATATAATATATTACATATGTATATCATATATAATATATTTTATATATATATATATAAAGGGCAGTGTAAGTGTAAGTTACAGAGAAATCCAGAACCACATTTGAAGAGAAGATAATAATAAGTAACAATATCTTATTGAGCTTACTGTGTGCCAGGCAGTTGGCACAGAGGTTTATTTCTGTTAATCTTGAGATAAATCTATGTATGGGTGATATTATCCTTTATGTGTGAGGGGAAAATACAGCCATCTGTCTGGAAAGTCACAAAGGGCAGATGTGAGTCATCCCTCTGACTCCAGAGGCCTGTATGAGGACAAACTAAACAACTGTTACATTAGATGAGGGAATGCAGAAAGCAAAGATAATTAACATGTGCAGAATTACTATATCTGGGGATAAGATGACCAAGAAATTTCAGAAACTTAGATGTCAGAGACACTCTTGCAATTTTGAAAGAGTACTCTCCAGGAAACGAAGATGTGTTCTTTGTATACACTCTAGGTAGAAACAGACTCAGGCATGGCTACTGTTCAGTATGATTGATCAAAAGGAGTGAAGGATGTGGCAAAATGTCCCTAACTGTGCTGCCAAAAGATGGCATCATGGCCAGAAATTTCCTTGGGTTGGTGCTTCGATGTTTTTTAATGTAGCAGAAGGACAGAGAACAAACCTTTGTGGAGCACCATCTAATGTGTGCTGCATGTCTCCTGATTCTTTCACTTAATAGCAGCTTGGTGTGGTTGGTGTTATGATCTCCATGTAAAGAACAGAAAACAGAGACTGAAAATGTGAAAGCACTTCAACTCTGGATCTGGGAAAATGCCCTTGTGAGAGCTGGGCTCTCTAAGCACATCCGGCCTTGTTGGGAGGGGTCTCCCACCTGGCTGATCGCCAAGTTTTCCCAAAGTAGGAGAAGCCTGCTGCCCTCATTGTTTAAGGAATAATGCCATTTGTTTTAGGGCAGGAGTTTGAGTTTTGTCACTAAAGCTATGTGTGAGTTACAAGTTCATGTTAAGCTTTTAGAGAAATCATTCGAGGATGAGTGAAGTATTGGATTACTTGAGCTTTAACTAGTCCTTTAATCATGAGGACCCTCTCTTGAGACTGGCCTCTCTTGTGAATGGCCAGACATACACACACTCCCCGGAAGCTGTGGCCCTTCTCTGAGTGGGGAACATGGCCCTCAGATGCTTTTCTACCCCCTGGACTTTTGCCCTTACAAAAGCAACCTATATTGTCTCTACTATTGCTGCAGTGGTGGATATTTTTTTACATTTTTAAAGGTAGTACTTCACAGTTAGAAATAAGTCTTGTGTCACAGTTCAGCATACAAACACACACGGAGACTGAAAAAATTTCTTAAAGTGTTACTTTCTTTTTACTATGAGGGATGTACTTTGGTCATTGCTATTCTATCTTATTCACTTGGTAAGGGATCACAAGGTACTAAGTTGAGCTCATGATCCATTCACAAATGGAATGTTACCCAATATTTATGATTTTACTCATACACGGGATTTAAAACAGTAAGCAATAAACAAAACGAACAAACTCATAGACACAGGCAATAGTATGGGGTTACTAGAGGAAAGGGGGCTGGGGAAAGGAAGAAGAAGGGAAATGGGGGCAAATACCTGGTGATGAAAGGAGACTAAACTTTGGAAAGTGAAAACACAATGCAATATATAGATAATGTATTACAGAACTGTACATTTGAAACATACATTCTTATTAACCAATGTTACCCCAACAAATTTAATAGAATTAAGAAATAAAATTAAACAGATATCTGGAAAAGATGGTGGCAAGGTAGGTGGGAGTGGAGCCCAGTTCTCCCTGTGTCCAGATGGAACACCTAGTTGATCTTCTGAGGAACAGGGTGAACAGTGAACAGAATCCCAGCTTATATGAAGTTTGGAGGCCAAAAATTGTAGAGGACATTGAAAAACAGACAGTGAGGAGATTGCACTAGGATGCTAACTAAGGTCCCTGGGATCTGCACAGAGACCTAGGCTGATGTGGCCCCCGGCTCGGCCCCTGCTGCAGGTTATGAGGAGGAGAGTTAGATCACCAGCTTCCTCCCCTACCAGAGTAGGGAGGGCAGCCCAGCACCAAGAGGGACGTGGATGCTTGAAGTTGCTGAGGGGAATAGAGATGAAGTGGGAGACACAGAGGCTATATATACCTGATGGGACTGTGGACACTGGCTAGGTCATTTCCAGAGAAACTGGGGAGATGGGTGACACCTGGAGAAGGGAGAAGAGTTGGACTGTGTTGGACCTTGACCAGGATAGTCTCCTGTCTAGTTAGAAAGTTGGGCTGTTTGTAAGGGGTTCACATGCAGCGGCTGGCTCGCCCCGAGGGTGATTTGAGCTATGCACCTTGGCTCAGGCAGCTTCCTGGGCAGCTGATTTGCCCTGCTGGCCCTGAGACTGATTCTGGCTACTCCCTACACCACTGCACTGGAGGCTGATTTGAGTCTCATGCCTGAGTTTGACTAGCACTGCTTGCCCAGAGGCTGACTGTCACTGCTTGTCCAGTGGTAGGCTCTGGCCACAGTGGGCTCGAAAAGAGCAAAAAGGAGGTGCACCGCACGGACCTTTGTGAAACTGATGAATTAAAGGTTCAGGCCTGGTGCAGGTGGACAGTGGGGGCCTGGCAGCTCACAGAGGACCTGGGCTGGAGGCTGGGCAACTGTGAATATTGTGGCCCAGACCTGGTCCCCATCCTCTCAAAACCACAGGAAGGGAGAAAAGCGAAGCCCAGTCCCCCTCTTCCTGTGGCATCCAAGAAGACCAGCAGAAGTCACTTAACAAGTTTAAAGTCAGCAGGAGGCTTATTTTTTTTCTTTCCTTTCCCTTTTTTTCTTCTTTTTTTCCTTCCCCCAAGTGAGACAATAAGTCCTAGAGTTATGAAACGTCCAGAGACTGATCCAAAAGGGGAGCACAAGGCTAACCCCCAAAACTGAGAAACTGAAACAAATGTCACTTTGCTATCCCATAGAACTTGCATTTTATTGTTTAGTTGTATTATTATTATTTTTTCATTATTTTTACGTCTTTTATTTTATTAGTTATTTTAAATTTCTCTTCTTTATGTTTAATTTTCTTCATTTTATTTAATTGCATCGTTTGACTGGTTTTCCTTATTCTCTCTTTATTGTATTTTAATTTTCCTTCTTTCACTTCACTCATTTTCCAATAACACACTGCTCTTGATTGTGTACTTTCTATTCTGGTTATCCAAATCATATATTTCTTGTCATATTATTGTTGTTAAGGTACTGTTGTAAATAATTGTTATTCCATACAATTGTACATACTACACAGCAACCCTCCCTGATCTTAGCCCACTTCACTTTATTCCTGAGCATTATTATTGTTGTGGTTCTCTATTCTCTTGCACACTGTGCCTACTTTCTATCCTTTACTCTCACTACATCTCATCATCTAACCTTGCACAAGTGCTCTGTTTTCTGGATTCAACTCCCAATCCTCCTCCCCTCTAACAAGAATCTTATCTCTCACCTTTTATAGAAAGTGGCTAGTTGGATGAAATATCACTGTTCACACTACACTTATCCAAAGAATTTCCTATCTCTTCTCCACTTGGTGGAACTTGAAATCCCATAGAATACTCTTCCACTGTCTTAATCCATTTCGCCTACCCCCTACCACTGATCACATACAAGAATAGGTGGGAACCGCAAACATTAATATACCTGCCAGAGGAGAGAGACCACCAACAAAGGAACCACCAAAAGGTAAAAACCCAAGTACAACAAGAGAGCCCCCACAAACAGAAGAAAGGGCAAACCTAGAGCATCCAGACAAGGAGATCAAAGAGACCACACCACTGAATCCCATAGAAATTCTTCCATAGAAGTTCACGGTACAAACACAGCTAACAAAGTGAAACATCAGGACGTGCAGAAACAAACAAAAAGAGTCACCTAAAATGGGGATACAAAAAGAGAACATGCAATCAAAAAGAATGGAAGATGCCCCACTAAAATAGCTAAATGAAATGGAGGCAAGCAAACTATCAAATATAGAATCAAAATACTGGTTATAAAGATGCTCAGGAAACTCATGGACAACTACAAGGAACTGAGTGAGAACTAGATCAGCATGAAAGAGGAAATAGAAACTATAAACAAGAACCAGGAAGAAATGAACAATAAAATCTCAGAAATAAAAAACACACTAGAAGGAATTACAAGCAGGTTAGATGAAGCAGAGGATCAAATCAGCGAGCTGGAGGACAAGGTAGTAAAAAACACCCAGAAAGAGCAAGAAAAGGAAGAGGCTTGGAACAAAAAAAGAAGTGTTAAGAGAGCTGCAGGACAACATGAAATATAATTATATCTGTATAATAGGGATATCAGAAGGAGAAGAACAAGAGCAAGGGGTAGAAAGCCTGTTTGAAAAGGTAATGATGGAAAACTTCCCTAATTTCATGAGAGAAAAAGTCACACAAATCCAAGAAACACAGAGAGTCCCAATCAAGAGGAGCCCAAAGAGACCCACTGCAAGACATATCATAATTAAAATGGCAAACTTCCAAGAAAAGAGAGGATCTTAAAGGCAACAAGGGAGAAACAGGAAGTAACATACAAGGGAGCCCCAATAAGACTAGCAGGTGACTTCTCAATGGAAACGTTCCAAGCCAGAAGGGAATGGCAAGAAATATTCCAAGTAATGTAAAGCAAAGGCCTCCAACCAAGACTACTCTACCAACAAGGCTCCCAATTAAAATGGAAGGTGAAATAAGGAGTTTGCCAGACAAAAGAAGCCTCAAAGAATACACCTCCACCAATCCAGCTCTGCAAGAGATGGTAAAAGGTCTGCTTTAAGAAAATGAAGAAAAGAAAATGAGTGAGAGAGAGAGAAACACAGGTACGAAAAAATGGCAATGAAGAAGTACATATCAATAATAACCTTAAATGTGAATGGATTAAATGCTTTAATCAAAAGACATAGAGTAGCTGAATGGATAAGAAATCATGACCCACACATACAATGCCTACAAGAGATGCACCTCAGAACAAAAGACCTACACTGACTGAAAGTAAAGGATTGGAAACAAATAATCCAAGCAAATGGACAGAAAAAAAGAGCCGGGGTAGCAATACTCATATCAGACAAAATAGACTTCAAAACATGGGCCATAAAAAGAGACCCAGAAGGTCGCTTCATAATACTCAAGGGAAAAATACATCGAGAAGATATAAACATTGTAAATATATATATACCGAACATAGGAGCACCCAAATATATAAGGAAAATGTTGGAAGACTTCAAGAAAGATACAGAAATACAATTATAGTAGGGGATTTTAACACCCTACTGTCAAAAACGGATAGATTTTCCAAACAAAATATCAACAAGGATATTGTGGCATTGAACAATGCACTAGATCAAATGGACATAACAGATATATATAGAGCCTTTCATCCCAAAGAAGCAAAATACACATTCTTTTCAAATGCACGTGGAATATTTTCAAAGATAGACCACATGATAGGACATGCCTCAAACAAGCCTTAAAAAATTCAAGAAAATTGAAATCATATCAAACATTTTCTCTGACCACAAGAGATTGAAGCTAGAAATCAACCTCAAAGAAAAAACTCAAAACACTCAAACTCATGGAGATTGAATAGCATACTATTAAACAATGAATGGGTCAAGAATGAGATTAGAGAAGAAATCAAAAAGTTTTGGAAACAAATGAAAATGAACTCACAACAGTCCAAAACTTATGGGACACAGTGAAGGCAGTCCTGAGAGGGAAGTTCATAGTGATACAGGCCTTCCTAAAAAAGAGAAACATTTCAAATAAACAACCTAACTCTACAACTACAAGAACTCAAGTAACAACAACAAAGACAGCCCAGAGCAAGTAGAAAGAAGGAAATATGCAAGATCAGAGCAGAATTAAATGACACAATGACAATTGTAAAAGCACAATTCTAAGGATCAATAAATCCAGGAGCCAGTTCTTTGGAAAGATAAATAAAATTGACAAGCCTTTAAGCAGACTCATCAAGAAAAAAAGAGAGAGGACCCAAATAAACACAATCAGAAATGAAAGATGAGAGATTACAACTGATACCACAGAAATACAAAGGACTGTAAGAAACTACTGTGAAGAACTATATGTCAAGAAATTTGAAAACCTAGGTGAAATGGACAAATTTCTCAAAACATATAATCTTCCAAAACTGAATGAAGAAGAAGCAGAAATCCTGAACAGACCAATAACAGCAGACGAAATTGAAGTAGTAATAAAAAAACTGCTGACACACTAAAGCCCTGGACCAGATGGTTTCACAGGAGAATTCTACAAAGCATTTAAGTAAGAGCTAACCTCTATCCTTCATAGACTATTCCAAAAAATCCAAGAAGATGGAAGACTCCTAAACTCTTTTTATGAAGCCAGCATCATCCTAATCCCAAAACCAGATAAAGACACAACAAAGAAAGAAAACTTTAGGCCAATATCGCTGATGAACGCTAAAATCCTCAACAAAATATTGGCAAACCACATCCAGCAATACATTACAAAGATCATATACCATGATCAAGTGGGAATCATCCCAAGGATACAAGGATGGTATGATATTTGCAAATCAGTAAATGTAATACATCACATAAACAAAACAAAAGACAAAAATGACATGATTATATCAATAGATGCAGAAAAAGCATTTGATAAGGTACAGCAGCCATTTATGATTAAAATACTCGGCAAAGTGGGAATAGAGGGAGCATTCCTCAAAATAATGAAGGCCGTATATGAGAGACCTACAGCCAACATCATATTCAATGGGCAAAAACTTAGAGCTTTCCCATTAAGATCAGGAACAATACAAGGTTGTCCACTTTTACCACTTCTATTCAACATAGTATTGGAAGTTCTAGCCACAGCAATCAGACAAGAAAAGGAAGTAAAAGAGGCATCCAAATAGGAAAAGAGTAAATAAAACTGTCATTGTTTGTAGATGACATGATAGTCTACATAGAAAATCCTATAGACTCCACCAAAAACTGCCTGACTAATAAATGAATTTGGCAAAACAGCGGGATACAAAGTCAATATTCAGAAATCAAAGGCATTTTTGTATGCCACCAATGAAATATCAGAAACAGAAATCAGGAAAAAAAATCCCATTTGATATAGTAACAAGAAAAATAGAGTACCTAGGAATAAAACTAACCAACGCGGTCAAAGACCTGAACTCAGAAAACCACACATCACTGAAGAAAGCAATTAAGGGAGAGACAAACAAATGAAGATACTATGCATATACTATGTTCATGGATTGGAAGTATTAACATCATCAAAATGTCCATACTACCCAAAGCAATTTATAGTTTAATGTAATACCTATTAAAGTATCAATGACATATTTCACAGATATGGAACAAACACTTCAAAAATTTATGTGGAACCATAAATGATCCCAAATAGCTGCAGCAATTTTGAGAAAGAAGAACAAAGTACGGGGGATCACAATACCTGATATCAAACTGTATTACAAACTCACTGTATTCAAAACAGCCTGGTACTGGCATAAGAACAGACACATGGACCAATGGAACAGAATAGAGAGCCCAGAAATAAACCCATGTCTCTATGGTTAATTAAATATTTGACAAAGGGGGCAAATGCATAAAATGGAGTAAAAATAGTGTCTTCAACAAATGGTGTTGAGAGAGCTAGACAGCTACCTGCAAAAAAATGAAACTTGATCACCAACTTACACCATACACAAAAATCAATTCAAGGTGGACAAAAGGCTTAAGCATAAGCCAGGACACCATAAAAGTCCTTCAGGAGAACATAGGCAGGAAAATTTCAGATATTCCACGCAGCAATATTTTCACCAATATGTCCCCTAGAGCAAGGGACATAAAGGAAAGAATAAACAAATGGGACCTCATCAAAATAAAAAGCTTCTGCATGGCTAAACAAAACAGCATTAAAATGAAAAGAGAACGAACCATGTGGGAAAACATATTTGCCAATGATACCTCAGACAAGGGTTTGATCTCTAAAATATATAAAGAACTCAGACAACTCCACTCCAGGAAGACAAACAATGGAATTAGAAAATGGGCAAAGGACTTGAACAGACACTTCTTGAAAGAGGACATACAGAGGGTCTAGAGACATATGAACAGATTCTCAGTATCGCTACCCATTGGAGAGATACAAATTAAAACCACAATGTGATACACTTCACACCGGTCAGAATGTCCTTCATAAACAAATCAACAGACAAGTGTTGGAGAGGATGTGGAGAAAAGGGAACCCTAGTGCACTGTTGGTGGGATTGCAGACTGGTGCAGCCACTGTGGAAAACAGTATGGAATTTCCTCAGAAAACTGAAAATGGAACTGCCTTTTGACCTGGCAATTCCACTGCTAGAATTATATCCTAAGAACCCTGAAACACCAATCCAAAAGAACCTATGCACCCCAATGTTCATAGCAGGACAATTCGCAATAGCCAAGTGCTGGAAGCAACCTAAGTGCCCATCAGTCAATGAATAAAAAAACTATGGTACATTTACACAATGGAATACTGTGCAGCAGAGAGAAAGAAGGAGCTTTGCAATAGCATGGGTGGAACTTGAGAGCATTAAGCTAAGTGTAGTAAGCCAGGCAGTGAAAGACAAATACCATATGATTTCACCTTTATGTGGAATCCAATCAACAAAACCAACAAGCTAGCAAAATATAACCAGAGACATTGAAATTAAGAACAAATGCACAGTAACCAGAGGGGAGACAGGAGGGGATAATGAGGGGAAAAGGGTGAAAGATTTTCACTATAAAGGGCACATGGACAAAATCAAGGGGGGGTGGAATCAGGGGAGGAAGGTGGGAATGGCTGGGGTAGGCAGGAGAGGTGGGGGGAAAAGGCAGAAAACTACTTGAACAACAATAAAATTTTTAAAAAAAAGTGAAAATAAAAATACTCATCAGCAATACAGTGCTCTGGAGACCATCTGACCTGTGGGATGGGCATTCTCTCAGCCACTCACTAGCTGTGTGACTTTTTAGCAAGCTACTTAACATCTTTAAACTTGAATTTTTCTGACATTGAAAATAAAGTTGATGAAATATCCCTCTGATGGGTGTGTTTCAAGAATGAGACAAGCTAATTCTTGCAAAGTACTGCATAGTGCCTGGCCCAGGGTGAGCCCTCAGGACTTTAGGAAGGAAGCTCTCGTCTCAAATGCAAACTTGCTGTGCCTTAGCATTGCATGATTCTTTATGTGACTACTATAAAAGAAAAAATAGGAACTCTCATAAATCTTCCCCTACTTCTTTGTATTATTCTATTTTAAAAACCATATGACACATGTGGTTTATATCTTAAGCAGCCTCGAATCTCTTTTGAAAGCTAATAGGGGAGCTGTATATGATAGGTAAGCAAAAAAAATGTCTTCACAACCTACAAAATATTAATATTTTCTGAATGATTTAGAAGAGGTGATTAAATATTCAATTAAGGACAATTTTGAACTAAAAAGATGAGGCTGGGTGAGATATTTTGAAGGCTGTAGATTGTGTTCCCTTATGCAATTATCATGAAGATAATTTTGAGTTCTTTGAGGGCTGGACCCAACTCAGTACCTACTTCACAGATGCAGACTCCCTTAGAGGGAGACAAGTAATTGACTGTCACAGACAGGAGAGATTGAGATTATTTTCTTCTCCCTGGAAAATTTTGGGTTACATGTAGCTAGTATGTATCAGGGAAGGGGAGACAAAGGACTGACCATGTACAAATAGAAATGGTTGATTGCATTTCTCCCACTTCCCCATCTTCACCTGAGAATGTCTCACTGAAGACCTCTCAAGGTATAAATTTTATGTGGTAGGAAAATAAAGAAATGTTATCTATCCCTTACTCCCTGTCCTCTATCCCAAATCCCTATTGTTCATCTTAGTGCCTGGTACTTACTTGGTAGTCTATAATGATTTCAATGAATAAATTAATTAATGGATCAGTTAGGAATAAAAGAAGAATTAAAGAAAGAGCCACTTATAAGAGGTAAACTTCTCAAAGTTGCAGGGTTATGTATTTATTCGGATAACAAAGCATAGTTTGGTCTTCTGTATACTCCACTGTTAATTCTATTCTGTCATTATACAACTTAAAAGTTAATTAAGAGCCCCTGACGTATTTAGCACTTACTGAAAATGAATCAGTAGTGGCCTATGAAAGCATATCTTGATGAGAAAAAAGGAGCTTCTTCCCTTTGCAACAGCATGGATGGAACTGGAGAGCATTATGCTAAGTGAAATAAACCAGGCGGTGAGGGACAAATACCATATGATCTCACCTTTAACTGGAACATAATCAACAAAAGAAAAAAGCAAACAAAATATAACCAGAGACATTGAAATTAAGAACAATCTAACAATAGCCAGAGGGGAAGGGGGAGGGGATAGTGGGGGGAAGGGTTTCCAGGAAACACTATAAAGGACACATGGACATAACCAAGG
>VMDR010029267.1:0-12816 GCA_007922815.1 Macrotus californicus | reverse complement strand
TATATTTTATTGATTATGCTATTACAGTTGTCCCATTTTTCCCCTTTATTCCCCTCTGCTCTGCACACTCCTTCCCACCCTCATTCCCCCTCTTTAGTTCATGTCCATGGGTCATATATATAAGTTCTTTGGCTTCTACATTTCCTATACTATTCTTAATCTCCCCCTGTCTATTTTCTACCTACCATTTATGCTACTTATTCTCTGTACCTTTTCCCGCTCTGTCCCCACCCACTCCCCTGATGATAACCCTTTGTGTGATCTCCATTTCTGTGATTCTGTCCCTGTTCTAGCTGTTTGCTTTTGTTTTTGTTTTAGGTTCAGTTGTTAATAGCTGTGAGTTTGTTGTCATTTTACTGTTCCTATTTTTTATCTTCTTTTTCTTAGATAAGTCCCTTTAACATTTCATATAATAAGGGCTTGGTGATGATGAACTCCTTGAACTTGACCTTATCTGGGAAGCACTTTATTTGCCCTTCCATTCTAAATGATAGTTTGGCTGGATAGAGTAATTTTGGATGTAGGTCCTTGGCTTTCATGACTTGGAATACTTCTTGCCAGCCTCTTCTTGCCTGTAAGGTTTCTTTTGAGAAATCAGCTGACAGTCTGATGGGCACTCCTTTGTAGGTTACTGTCTCCTTTTCTCTTGCTGCTTTTAAGATTCTCTCCTTATCTTGAATCTTGGGTAATGTAATTATGATGTGCCTTGGTGTGTGCTTTCTTGGTCCAACTTCTTTGGGACTCTGTGAGCTTCCTGGACTCCCTGGAAGTCTATTTCCTTCGCCAGATTGGGGAAGTTCTCCTTCGTTATGTTTTCAAATAAGTGTTCAATTTCTTGCTCTTCCTCTTCTAATTCTGGCACCCCTATGATTCAGATGTTGGAATGTTTAAAGTTTGTCCCGGAGGTTCCTAAGCCTCCTCATTTCTTTGAATTTTGTTTCTTTATTCTGTTCTGGTCCAATGTTTATTTGTTCCTTCTCCAAACTATTGATTTGAGTCCCAGTTTCTTTCCCTTCACTGTTGGTTCCCTGTATGTTTTCCTTTATTTCACTTAGCATAGCCCTCACTTTTTCCTCTATTTTGTGACCATATTCAGCCATTTCTGTGAGCATCCTGATTACCAGTGTTTTGAACTCTGCATCTGATAAGTTGGCTATCTCTTCATCGTTTAGTTGTATTTTTTTCTGGAGCTTTGATCTGTTCTTTCATTTGGGCCTTGTTTTTTATCTATGTGTGCCTGTTACATAGGAAGGGGCAGAGCCTTAGGTATTCACCAGGTGGGGCAATCCACTTGTTCTGCATTGTGGTGCTCTATGTGGTGGAGGGGTCCAAGAGGGAACAATGCCACTTACTGGGCTCTTGGTTGGCTTTCAGTCAATTCCCCTGCTACTGACATGCAAATTGGGCCATTCTGGGGCTGATTCCCAGGTATGTGGTTTGTGTAGGTTCTAGGACCCTGTGGATCTCTTCAGGGAACTCTTCTGGTATGCTGGGAGTTTCTCCCACTGCTGCAACCCCCACAGGTTTTTTCAATTAGAGGCTTTGAAACTTTATTTTCCCATGCTTGAACCCTGGGTTACATGATCTGTCTCGCTCCCCATTTATTTCTCCTGGTTTATCCACATGCAAATGTGGGAACCCCTGGTCTGCCAGCTGCTGCCTCACTTGCCCTGTCCTCCAGCTGCAGCCTTGCTGCTAGTCCTCTGTCCTGGCTGTCCATCTCTGCACTCCTGCTAGTTTGGATGAATGTTTCTTCTTTAACTCCTTGGTTGTTGGACTTCCATACAGTTTGATTTTCTGGCAGAGCTGGTGATTTTTGTTTTTATATTTGTTGTTGTCCTTCTTTCAGTTTTGTGAGGAGGCAAAGTGTATCTATCTATATCTCCATCTTGGCCAAAAGTCAACAATGTGCATTTTGAAAAAGAAAAGCTAAACTTTTAAATATTTATTTATTTTTAGAGAGAGGGGAAGGGAGGGTGAAAGAGAGAGAGAGAGAAACATCAATATGTGGTTGCCTTTCATGCACCCCCTGCTGGGGACCTGGCCCACAACTCAGGCATGTGCCCTGATTGGGAACTGAACCAGCAACCCTTTGGTTCACAGTCCACGCTCAAACCACTGAGCCACACCAGCCAGGGCATGAAAAACTAAACTTTTACTGAGCACATTTAATAGTATGAAATTGAGATATTCATAGTATAAGGACAGAGTATTTGTGGAGGATTTCCTTGTAACTTGGAAAACCTAAAATATTCATCATGAATCAATAACACTTCTATAATAACAAAAATAAAAAGTAAATGTGACAAGTTTATAATATCTTACGGATTTTCAAAACAGAAATCTACAAATGAGAAGAAAATAGAGATATCTGTAAAGGTACTTGTTTATATTGCAATTGCATTCATATGAACAATACACGTGTAGATCAACCCTGTAGAACTATGCAGGGTTGGAGAGTTGAAGAGAGGTACCTAGAAACAACACTGAGGCAGCAACATGTATCTAGAGGGTTGAACTTATTAACAGGAGCCGCATACTAAATACCTTTAGAGAGTGATGCATTCTCCGTATATTTGTTTCTCTCCTTCTCTATACACTGCCCTAGAATGCTGTGTATTTTAGTTCCTGTAATTAAAATCAGTTTGGTGTAAAAGTTTTATAATAATTCCATGCCATTCCTTGATATAACCAGATTGGAAATCACTAATGGAGTTTTGATGGTTTGCTGGTATCTGATGACTAGAAGTGACCCAGTTGGTGTGTAAGGATTATATGTGGACACAAATAATTGATGCTCTCCTTAGTTTTTGAGCACTCCAATAGCTGCCCTTCATCCAGCAATTAGTAGAGTAATAAGGTTCACTTATTACTAGCACGTAAAATGAAAAGCTCACTGTAAATTATAACTGCAAATTCTATTTATTTGTTTATTTATTATCACCTGCATAATGAGGCATAGAGCTTAATCATCATTTATATACTCAGTCATTTATTCAGTAAATGTTTACTGAATGCCTACTGTGTGCAACACAGGATATAAGGTACTAGGGATGATAGCAGTGAACAAGACAGAAGAGGTCCTGAGTTTGATAGATGAGGCAGACTATAAACAAATTCACCAACAAACACTCAATCACCAATAACAGTAAGTGCTGAGAAAGGCATACAGGTGGTGAGAGGAACTGTAAGAAGGGTGGGGGTAGTTGGGTATATTTTAGGTATAAAATGATCAGCAGAAGTCTTTCTAAGGAGGCAGCAATTGAGGTGAGACCTAAAAGAATAAAGGAGCCATTCAATGTGAAAATGGTGTCCCATAGTCATTGGCATTTGGTATACTCCTTGTGTCCAGGATGATATTCTGAATTGACCCAGAGACCAATGAGGAAAAATGGTAGCCTCACCCTAAAGCACAGCCCTGGAGCACCTGGTTCAGTCAGGTGTTGGGTGATTGGGAAGTCTCAGGGGAGGGCCTGGGGCAATTGGGTTGGTACTCAGAGGGCTCAGGGGCCACAACCAGTTAACTATTATGGTATGGAAGTATTTAAATGAGCAGTATGCATGTGTAACTGCTGAACACCAGCCATGCTTGTGTGTAATTTTATGATCCAAGGAATTTTGACAATTAACCGATTGCAGTTACAGATCATTTAAAAAATTCTGGGGATATTACTTAGTTCAGTAGAGAAAAGGAAGAGTTAAATTTCTATTTTCAATGACCATAGTCATGCCTTTATAGTCCGGGACACAAACTGGATATATCTTCTCAAGATGGTAACTGACCTAATTTCATATGTTTTTATAGGCGGCATCACTGTCCACATCTTCCTACCAAGATTTATGATAAAACCGAGAAACCATGTCTTCTCTCCGAATACACCGAGAACTACCCTCTCTATCACTCGTTCCTGCCCAGAGAGTCCTTCAAGCCCAAGCTGGCGTACAAGAAAGGGTCCATACCAATGGAGGGCCTGACGACATCAAGGTGAGGGCAGAGGTGTGAATATATGAACACAGAACATGAATGGAGTAATGTATCATACTAATGTACAACATTAATGTAATAATGTTTGACAGTGCATTAATATGCACTATCAACATATGCTATTAATGACTTAATGTTAATTTTCTATACGTCTGAAAGAAAATCCTGCTTGGATTGGGTTGGCCATAAAGTCTGTATGGTTTTTTCCGTAAAATAAAAAACACATTTTTAATTTTCACCAATAACTTTATTGATTTGGATATATTGAGTATGTCAGCTTTCTCCCACATGGTATAACATTGATTGTTCTCAATTAATGTCTCGATTTGATCACTGTCAACTTCGACTGGTCTACCTGACTGTAGAGCATCCTCCAGTGAAAAATCTCCAGCATGAAACTTCACAAACCGTTTTTGACACATTTTGATCATTCACAGCACCTTCTCCATTCACTGTACAAATCTTTTTTTGAGTTTCAGTTGCATTTTTACCTTTCTTGAAATAATAAAGCATAATATGCTGAAAATGTTGCGTATCTTCTTCCATCTTCAATATTAAAATGGCTACATAAAAATTCACTGATTTTGGTAATGCATGTTGATACGACAGCTGTCATAATACAATCTAACAAAATTGTTTTGGGTGAAGTTAAAGACAACTAAGTGCTGCTAGAGCCATCTTTCAGAAAAAAACAAACTTTTTGGCCAACCCAATATTAGTCTGTTCAATTTTTCCCAATCTCCTCTAAAGAAGGATTCTTGTGTGGCGGGTGGAGAAAAAGTGGAGGGAGAGACTAAATTGATTTACATGAAAGGGATTGGAGTTTGAGTAAAGTAATAAAGGAATAGAAACTAGGGGGCAGCTATTGAAAAGGAAGTTTTGGGCTTTGGCAGCTCAACTCCAGGGCAGGTTGGGCGGTGGTAGTGATGCTGGTGGTGAGAGAGCTTAATGACAGAGCAAGAGTGGGCTTTCTGGAATTATGCTATCAATTTTAAATTGGGATCCCTTTGAATCTTCTTCAAGAATATGGAAAAAGAATATTTCTTTTAAAATTACTCTTGCTTTATAAACTGATTCTTTAGATCCAGTCTGTGCAGAGACTGAACCACTGGACTCAGTGCACTTGGGTCTCAGAGGTTATCTGTCTTGAGGGAGTGGGACAAAGTGATCAATCTCAGGATTGTTCTGTGTATTGAAAGGCTCTAAAAGAATCTGCCATTGACAAATTTAGTTACCTCCAGATGGTAACTTGCAACTGGCGAGTCAGTGGAGTAGAATCATCTCTGAGTGCAGCTGGGCAGCCTTTCAGATTTTACAGCTTAGTCCTGAGATGAGACCTGAAAGATGGATGCATTCTTTGCCTGTGCCATTCCTCATGGTCTCAGGATTGCTGTGGGGTGGAGGTGAAATGGTACCAGCACAGTGCCTGCACATTACAGGTGCTCAAAACCTGGTAAATTTCCTCCTTGTTTCTCATAACTTTGTGTTTTTGTAGGGAGGGTCCCAGATGTCCCAGGCTAAGCAGAACAGCTCTAATTCATTCTGCACCCAGTTACCCCCAGGATAGGCCTGGAAACATCTTCTGTTGAGATTGTGGGTTGGAGGCATAGAGTTTCTACTAAAAGCAGCTATCTTTTAGATTCAAAGGAAGAAGTCCATGTTCAATTATGCAGCAGGAAAGACTGACTGGGGGAGATACAGGGGCAGGAATGAAGTCAAAGGATTCCTGAGCTTGGTGGGAACCACTGGATGGGAGGGAGTTGAGTGCCCTGTCTGATGCTTGACTTGACTTAAGTCACTTTTAGGCCAAGCAGTTCTCTTAAATGATTTGGTTTAAGCACAACGTTTCCAGGTCCTTTTTGAAAACAAATTGTCATATATGCAACCCGTTTTCAAACCTGTGATTTATTAAACAGTATGAACCTTGAAGTTCGGGCTTTATTTTACCAAGAAAAAAAAGCATTCTTAGTTTCTAAGAGACCTAAAGACCACAAGAAGAGATGTGAACCCTTCCAGAGCATTGCTTTCTCTGTTTTTTAAGAAACTGGTCAACATTAATGAAAAGTCCTTAGCATATGCCTGAGATATTTAATTATTGGTAGTAAAGAATAAGAGCTATGATGAGGGGTGGCTTGTAAACACCATAGTCAGCCTCTAGATACTGGTCTTCTCATCTGTTTCTCCCCAGTTTGCAGGAAATGAAGAGCACCTTCATTTGTGAATGTAAAGTATAGCACAGCTCCAGAGGTGGTCATATTAGGGATCTACTTCGTGTCCTGGAAATAGAGAGAAGGGTGTTTGAGGTTGGGTGTTGAGGAATGCTTTCTGTTTGGTGCCCACAAGCTTAGGAGAATGAGGATAAACCTTCTCTCTCTGGGGCAGGAGCCCTGCTCTGGCATCTGACTCTGAGCCCCCAGATGAAGCCCCCACAGGTCCTCCTGCCTCCCAAAGGTGTTCTGCAAAACAAAAACTTCCCCTCTGACCTGTCCTAAATTATCCTTGCCTCAGGTCGCTTATAACAATAAACATATCACCCAGAAGCCCCCACTGTCCTTGCCAGAGCCAGAGTAACAATACCATTCATGTCAAGACGTGGCCAAAGTGGAGGAATGCAGAAACTGAAAGAATTTCCAAAACAAGTTGTTACGGATCATAGGGGCCTTAAAAATAAAAAGGGATGGGATCAAGGTTACCCATGGGAAAGAAAAAAAGCAGAAATACTTCTCTCCTGTCCTATATTTTCTTCCCCAGAAAGAGAACTAAAGAAGAAATAAACAGAGGGCATCTCTTCTCTCCTCTGTGTCTCAATTTAATCATTTCTCAGCACTGTGCCTTCCATACTGGGCACTAATGCTCATAGACCAGGAACAAAACTATGTCCCTATCAGGATGCTTTTCTTTTTGAGTTCCAGTGAGTTTTCAATGAGATAAATGAGCAGAAGTCAAAATTTTATCAACCCTCTTTTCTGAATCTTATAAACTCAGCAGAGATTCTGATTCACATATGTGTACATTCAACAGAACTATGCCCTTTCAAGAAATGGAGACAAGCTGTTCTGAGTGCTCCAGCAGAGGCTTCTGGGGGAAGGGATGGGTCAGCCCTGTGTCTGAACACTCCCGTGTCTGCATGGGTTGTCACTCCCCTCCCTTTAGGACCCTTATTACAAGAATGTCCTACCTACTTCCCTAACTAAAGGCTGACCTGGCTTAGTTTCTGAGATTGGACATGGGGCTGCCACCTGCTGCATGATAAAGTCATGTGGCCCAGGGCTTGGCTGGATTATGTGATTAAGCCCAGACACAAAAAACACCTGGTTTCTGGAAAGGTTATCATGCCAGCGTGAGGCATGATTACAGCTGCACACAACTCTTACTGATTGTAAATCTTGGGGATTTACAGCAGGTGCCATAAGAATGCTTATGATTTTCAGCCCTTCTTAGTACGAAGGTTTTTTGCAGCTCTTGGTAATTCTTTCACATAGGATCTGCCTTTGGTTCAGATAGACCTGAGATCAGTTTGTGAAAAAGAGGTTTGTACTTCAAGCCTCATTTCCCCTTAGGCATGTCATTTTGTAAAACACTTGGGCCCCATTTTGTGACATTATTTATGTAAGCTAAGCCAGATGCTTTAAGATGGGCAAAGTGGATAGCCTCACAGAAAAAGAGGTGAGTCTTCAAGCTGGTGTTAGACCTTTATTCTAAAGGAAGTGAGATCATGGCTAGGGTGAATCAGAGATGCGCATGTCTGTGGGAAGACTGAATCAGGCTCAGACTTGATGGGTTTGGCTGAAGGGCAGAGGGGCGGGAACTTGGCAGCACAGAGTTATCCATTTGTTGAGAAGACTTTTGGGTGGACTGAGGAGAGTAAGGGGGGCAAGAGCTAAAAGAGAAAGGGCATTTAGTGAGCTCCTCAAAAGCCGGGAAAGAAGCTAGAAAATTGGTAGTGGGCTTGAATCTTTCCCTACCCATTGAATTTTACACATTTTCTTTTCAAATACTTTCTTGGCTTTCTATTCAGAGCTATACCCCAGGGGATGATACACTTACTCTCCTCTGTATGCTGGACCTGAGAATTAATGAAGACATGCAGAAAGAGGTCTCAGCACTAGACTTGCCTGAGCAATTTCACTGCCTTTGATGCTGTGTGTCTTTGATTAAAGTTGGGGACAATTTGCCCCTTATTTCTTCAAGTATTTATTTATTTTTTCTGTCTCTGTTCATTTCTTTCCCCCAATCTTTTTTCTCTTTGTTCTTCAGAATGGACAGTTTCTATTCATCTATTTTCAAGTTTACTGAGTCTTTCCTCCACCTCTATTCTAATATTAAGCCTATCCAGTGAATGTTTTATTTCAGATATTGTATTCTCAGTTTTAGAATATACATTTGGTTCTTTTCATTTCATTGCTGTTTGTCTCTATAGTTGCCTTTTAATTGATTATGACCTTATTTTTCTTTTAGTAATTGAGCATAGTCAAACAGCTGCTTTAATTCTAACATCTGAGCCTGATTGGGATTGGTCTTCATGATTACCTTTTTCTTTCTCTAGAGCGGGTTACATTTATATGTATGCCAAATAATTTTGGATTGATCCTGTACATTGTTAATGTTCTATAATGGAGACTAAATTTTTCTCCATTCCTCTGAAGAGTTTTTAAAAAAGATTATTTACTTATTTTTAGAGAGAGGGGAAGGGAGGGAGAAAGAGAAACATCTATCGGTTACCTCTAGTATATACCCCAACCTAGAACTGAACCCACAACCCAGGCATGTGCCCTGACTGGGAATCGAACTGGCAACTTTTCTGTTTGTGGGATAATGCCCGACCAACTGAGCCACACTAGTCAGGGGCTGAAGAGTTCTTTTCTTTTGCTTTCTTCTTCCCTTCCATTCTTCCTTCCTTTCTAAAGAGCAGACAGGAGGTAACTTGATTGGACTGAAAATGCAAACTCTGTGTTTTGGGTAGCAGCTCAAATCTCAGTTCAGTTATTTACCTTTAGCATTGCTTCAAGGCTGACATGCATGTAAGGTCAGCCAGAGATTTGGGTCCAGTAGATAAAATTTCAGATTTCCTGTCTCTGATTCTCTCCTTTCCGGGATTCCTTCTTCACCTTCTCCTACCTGTGGTTACCTCAAAATTTGGCCCTTTGGTTCCTCAGTCAAGAAAGGTAGAAGATGTCGTCATCACATTTTGTCTGCCTTGCCTAGCGCAGACTGGAGGCCTTGAATCGACGTGGAAACTTACACAGAGGCTCACCCAGCGCCATTCCTTTCTTCCACTCGTTGGTTCTGCTCTGGAATCTGCCTATCTTGGTTACTCTTTAGTTCGTTCATATTTTGTCCAGAGTTCATATGAAGCAATGACAGTTGTTAGCCTCAGCTCTAGTGCAGGTTGAGGACACGAGAGGCACTACTAACCTGAATCCTGGAGGCAGGTACTTTGGATTCCTGCCTTTCATAGTGAAGATGAGAAGGGCTGTCTGCTCTTATCAGGATCAGCACATGGATCAAGCCCTTTGAATACCTATTCTATGTGAAGGCACCCCGCTAGCTCTAATCTCAATATCAGTAATTATCAAAACAATCAGTCTATTTATTCAGCCAGTAGCTTTGGCTGTGTGACTAACCGCTAATATTACCACTGGTCTCAGCCTGGAGGTCTTTCTCAGTGTGCTCAGATGGGCTCCCCAACCTGCCTGCAATGACATAAAGATTTCCTTAGCAGGGGTGTCGAACTCATTTTTACCGGGGCCACATCAGCCTCGATGTTGCCTTCAAAGGGCCGAAGGTAATTTTAGGACTGTATAAATGTAACTACTCCTTAACAGTTAAG
This sequence comes from Macrotus californicus, assembly GCA_007922815.1. Classification (NCBI taxonomy): domain Eukaryota; kingdom Metazoa; phylum Chordata; class Mammalia; order Chiroptera; family Phyllostomidae; genus Macrotus; species Macrotus californicus. The sequence continues at coordinate 3,001 of VMDR010029267.1, read as the reverse complement.
TGAGAGCTCCGCTCTCCCGCTGGGTAGAAACAAGGTGCTGGGCCAAATAAAACAAGGTGGATGGCTGGATTCGCCCCACAGGCCTTGTGTTTGCCACCTATACCTTAGAGGGTGCCTTTTAACCTTGGGAAATTTGAGAATGATGTGTGGCAGTAATCAAATCGAATCAATTGACAAAGAGCAAAACCTCATAGAGGTGATTGAGAAGATAAATCATGAGGAGTATCTCAAGGGAAAGATATATTTAAAAAAATATATTTTATTGATTATGCTATTATAGTCCCATTTTCCTCCCCTTTATTCCTCTTCATCCTGTACACCCCCTCCCACACACATTCCCCTCCTTTAGTTCATGTCCATGGGTCATACATGTAAGTTCTTTGGCTTCTACATTTCCTATACTATTCTTAACCTCCCCCTGCCTATTTTCTACCTACCATTTATACTACTTATTCCCTGTACCTTTTCCCCCTCTCTCCCCCTCCCCCACTGATAACCCTCCATGTGTTTTTGATTTCTGTGTTTCTGTTCCTGTTCTAGTTGTTTGCTTAGTTTGTTTTTGTTTTCATTTTAGGTTCAGTTGTTAATAACTGTGAGTTTGTTGTCATTTTACTGTTCATATTTTTCATCATCTTTTTTTTTTCTTAGATAAGTCCCTTTAACTTTTCATATAATAACGGCTTGGTGATGATGAACTCCTTTAACTTGACCTTATCTGGGAAGCACTTTATCTGTCCTTCTATTCTAAATAAAAGCTTTGCTGGATAGAGTCATCTTGGATGTAGGTCCTTGCCTTTCATGACATGGACTATTTCTTTCCAGCCTCTTCTTGTCTGCAAGTTTCCTTTTGAGAAATCAGCTGACAGTCGTATGGGCACTCCTTTGTAGGTTACTGTCTCCTTTTCTCTTGCTGTTTTTAGGATTCTCTCTTTATCTTTAATCTTGGCTAATGTAATTATGATGTGCCGTGGTGTGTGTTCCCTTGGGTCGCACTTCTTTGGGACTCTTTGAGCTTCCTGGACTTCGTGGAAGTCTATTTCCTTTGCCAGATTGGGGAATTTCTCCTTCATTATTTGTTCAAATAAGTTTTCAATTTCTTGCTCCTCCTCTTCTCCTTCTGGCACCCTATGATTCAAATGTTGGAACATTTAAAGATGTCTGGGAGGTTGCTAAGCCTCTCCTTATTTTTTTGAGTTCTTGTTTCTTCATTTTGTTCTGGTTGAATATTTCTTTCTTTCTTCTGGTCCACACCATTGATTTGAGTCCCTGTTTCCTTCCTGTCACTCATGGTTCCCTGTACATTTTCCTTTATTTCACTTAAAATAGCCTTCATTTTTTCATCTAATTTGTGACCATATTCAACTAATTCTGTGAGCATTCTGATTACCAGTGTTTTGAACTGTGCATCTGATAGGCTGGCTATCTCTTTGCCACTTAGTTGTATTTTTAATTGGAGCTTTGATCCGTTCTTTCATTTGGGCCATTTTTTTTGTCTTGGCATGTTTGTTACGTAGAAGGAGCAGAGCCTTAGGTGTTCACCAGGGCAAGGTAACCCATGTTGCTGCGTTGTGATGCTTTTTGTGAGGGAGGGGTCCAAGAGGGAACAATGCCACTTGTTCCACTCTCTGCTGGTTTTCAGTCACTTCCTCTGCTACCCACAAGCAAACTAAGCCCTTCTGGTGCTGATTCCTGGGTGGGTGGGCTTGTGTACGTTCTAGAACCCTGTGGGTCTCTCCAACGAGCTCTCCTGTGAGGTAGGGAGTTTCTCCCACTGCTGTCTCGAACCCCACAGGTATTTTCAATTAGAGGTTTGAGACTTTATCCCCCATACTGAAACTTTGGGTTGCTCAGTCTGACTCGCTCCCCAGTTGTTCCTCCTGGTTTATCTGCACGTGAATTTGGGACCACTCAGTCCACAATCTGCCACCTCGCTGGGTCTGCCAGCCGCCACCTTGCCCACCCCGGTCTTCCAGCTGCTGCCTTGCCGCGAGTCCTGTCTGCCCGACTGCCTGTTTCCACCCCTCCTACCGATCTGGGTGAGTGTTTCTTCTTTAACTCCTTGGTTGTTGGACTTCCATACAGTTCGATTTTCTGTCAGTTCTGGTTGTTTTCTGTTTTTAAATTAGTTGTTGTCCTTTTGGTTGTGTGAGGAGGCACAGTATGTCTACCTATGCCTCCATCTTGGCTGGAAGTTCAAGGGAAAGATATTTTAAAAATATCAAGGGAAAGAGTATTTAAAAAATGAATGAGAGGATGAATAGAATTTAGATGCGGTAGGTATAAAGACCTGTGGAGCAGGGACTGGATTTGGAAACAAAGTGGTGCTTTGTAGGCCTCGCCTAGAGCAAGGAAAGAGTAGAATCAGAGTTGATGTGTAGAGTGGGAGTGGGAGGTAAGGAAGGCCAGTCTACCTGTAGATACCCATCTCTAGAAGAGAGAAGGGGAGGAGAGAGGGCTGAACACTAAAAAGGCGTGTGCTGTATTTTATTTTTTTTGTTGAAAGTTCAGAAAGGATGGAACATTTTATTTATTTATTTTTATTTTTATTGTTGTTCAAGTACAGTTGTCTCCATTTTCCCTCTGCTACTCCCCCGCCAGCCATCCCCACCTCCCATCCTCAATTCTACCCCACTTTGGCATTGCCCATGTGTCCTTTATGCAGATTTCTTGAAAATCCTTCCCCTCCCCCCCCCCATTATCCCCTCCCACTTCCCCTTTGGTTACTGTCAGGTTGTTCTTTTTTTTTATTTTTTATTTTTTTAAATTACTTTATTGTTGTTCATTTACAGGTTGTTCTTAATTTAAATTTCTCTGCTTATATTTTGCTTGCTTGTTTGTTTTGTTGATTAGCATGTTTAAATACGGACAGAAAGAATCCAGCATGAGGAAAAGGTTAAATCACGGACCAGGTGATGGTCCATTCCATGAGGTTTCCAAGAAAGAAGGAAGGGATTTAGGGTAGGGATGAAGAGATTGGCTTTGGACAAGAGGAGGGACACTT
>VMDR010029266.1:0-12814 GCA_007922815.1 Macrotus californicus | reverse complement strand
GTCTAATTCACATGGACCTGAAATATTTAAATAAATGAAATTTTTTATTGCCCAGCTCTACAGAACTTTCTATAAACTCCCGTTAAATATTCTTACTATAAAAGGGAAAGAAAAACAGAAAATACTTTCATAGTAGGACTAAGAACTGTAGTGAGAATCACAAAACCAGATTCAACACTCTAGTCTTTAATTTATAAACCATAGTCAGAAATGTCTATATTTGTCCATCTATAAGATTACTTATTACTAGTATTCATGTCTAGAATGATAAAGTAAGAAATGTGGTGCTCTTTTAACTCTCCTTAAGGAAGAAGAGTAAACATTCAATTATTTATCAGCAAATACTCTGAGTACCTGGTACACGCATGGCAGTGTGCCCACTCTCATGCTAGACATGGTCCTTCTCATCATGAGTTTAGAGTCTAACAGGAGTGACATTTTAAACCAGTATGTTAAGGAAGTTATTAAATCTCAACTGCAGTAATTTCTAAACCGAGATGTGTGGGTGCTTTGAGAATGAATAACAAAAGGCCCGAATGTTAAGTAAAAAACTCTGAAAAAGTATGATTTAAACTGAGATTAAAGTCAAAATATTATGACTAATTCTGACCTACAACTGGATGGAAGCCCTGTGCTAAATTCCATTCCCGGCATTCTCAAACTCTACCAATTGTTTCAGCAAATGTGTAGTTTTAACAGTCTTCATTTACCCAATAACAGAAATAGGTGCTCAGAACTTCTCTCGTGGCTAAAACATTGCCTTTTTCTTGATCACATCAGTAGTAGCAGTCTTAGTAGAGCAGTCTCTTCTTTACCCTTCACACCCTTAACAACTGGTAACTGTGCCAGCCTCTCATCTTACTCTTCGATGCTAACTTGATCATCATCAGACATCACAAGTTTACTTTCACTAATGTGGTTAACTGATTAGCAACTCTATCTCCTGCCGGACTATGATTGTGAGAGTAGGAAATGTCTGTTTTTTCTCACCCCATACCTCAGCACAGAGCCTTATATAAAACAGGTGCATAATCATATCTGTTACATAAATATTTGCTAGGTAAGACAGAGTTTATTTATCCTTAAACTTTCAGACACGACCTTTACATGGGTGACTCATTTTAAATCTGAAACTCTTCTGTCTCATTTCCATACTGGTAACCACGAACACAGAGCTCTAACTGCATCACTTAGCAACTCAAATACTTGAATGGCTCCCTCACTATATACGACAAAGGTCCCTATGTAACTGTGCAGTTATATAAACTTCTCCCTACTCCCTTATTCTCAAATGTGCTTAATAACATCCTACCACTTAAGCATTCACATTCTGTTTTCCTCAAGGAGAAATTAGTATGCCCTGAAAGCCAGGGAAATTCAAAGAGCTCTCTTCTTCCACAGAAGGAAAAATAGCATGCAAGTTAAAGTGATTTCTTCAAGTGACTGATGCCGACTTCTAAGATTCAAAATACTTTTAGTACACTGCTATTTATTTGGATATTAAATAATTACTAAGCCCCCCCAAAAAGAGCATGAGTGATGCTAAATAAACTGTACCGATGATTCACTTTCAAAAGCAACTTCCAGAGAATATCAAACAATCCATACAGATATATATATATATGTGTTTATGCTGATGCTCTCAAATATCTAAGGCTGGTTTTATAATGGTGACCCTGAAACAGTAACAATTCGAAAGATATTCGAAAGGGCCTCTGTATCACAGAGCTTCCATCATATTTCATTGCCAACACATTTCAGTGCCAGATATTTTAATTATACCAACCAGAAAAGTGGAAATGTCCATATAATATAAAGATACTGGCATATATTGACTAGAATATTCTATGAGAAAAAACGACTTTCCAGAATACCAAATTAAACAGGGGTCCATTACCCACCCAAACCCCTAAAAAAGATTCTTACTGTTGTATTCATGATTCCTGTGCCATGTGTTCGAATTGAATTAGCAATATGCCGAATATTAATAGTATTCAGATGTTTGTTATTGCTGGTTCGTTCGATAAAAATCTGCAATGAAACAAATTTATGCTTAAAGAACAACACAATCCAACACAATCACTGGTCAGTTATCCAAAGAAAATTTTAGAATCTATTTCATTAATGATAATTCAATTAGAAAGTCATTTAAGAAGATAATTAAAAAATAAACAAGATGATCTCTAAACAATTATTTTTTTCTTTATTTTACCAATTTTAACTATTGAGAGCAATGCTTGCCCTGGCTGGTGTGGCTCAGTGTACTGAGCACCAGCCTTTGAACCAAAGGGTCGTGGTTCGTTTCCCAATGAGGGCACATTCCTGGGTTGTGGGCCAGGTCTCCAGTAGGGGGCGCATGAGAGGCAACCACACACTGAGGTTTCTCTCCCTCTTTCTCCCTCCCTTTCTCTCTCTCTAAAAATAAGTCTTTAAAAAAAAAAAATCAATTCTTTCCCCCTCAGCCTTCCTACTATATAGCCACCCACATTATAAAAATAAAATTTCTAAAACCCACTCACCTGATTGTTCAGATTATAGAGGTATCGAGACACAAATATATGAATATTTCTCATAATCTCCAAAACATCCAGACCCTGCAAAACAATCCACACAACTCGATCATTCATTTAAGATAGTTAGACTTGTATCAGTATAGTGACTTACTGTTTACATTTCCCAATATTTTCTATTTTAAAAAACAGTCACACAAGAAGCCTGACCAAATGTTAAAAAAGCCTTCTAACATGTAGGATCACTGGCTGCTAGTTATCTTATCTCTTCTGTGTGCACAGGAACAGGTAAGTTTAAATATTCAAAGATCTATGACCCACCATTCTTGAGAATAGTTCTGTCTTCCTGGAAATTTTTTCTGTATTTGTTATAAAGTAAACTAATGGCCAGATTCTGAAAGATAGGATATGTGGTAATATTTATAAAATACATACTATTTTTCAGGCACTGTACAAGATTCATTATAAGTAATTCTCAAAAAGTAAGATATTATTCTAAATTCTACACCTGAAGAAAATGAAGCTAAGGGAGCTCTCCAGTAGCTAGAAAGAGACAGAAGCCAGGTCAAACAGCTAGGAAAAGGCAGAAGCCAGGGGTTTTTGAAAGTCTAATTCCAAATCCTTATGCTGCTTTTGATTATACTAGATCATGTTTAATGAATCCTTCATTAAAAATGATGAAGAATCTGCCCTGGCTGGTGTAGCTCAGTGGACTGAGTGCCAGCCTGTGAACCAAAAGGTCGCCAGTTCGATTCCCAGTCAGGGCACATGCCCAGGGTGCGGGCCAGGTCTCCAGTTGGGGGTATCAGAGAGGCGACTAATTGATGTATCTCTTACACATTGATGTATCTCCTCCTCTTTCTCCCTCCCTTCCCTCTCTCTAAAAATAAATAAAGTACTTAAAAAAAAAAAAAGAATGATGAAGAGTCTGTCAGTCTTCAGTTATTATTCTAATATCTAGTGGTATCATACAAACTGTTCTATTGCCCATTTGATAAAACTTTCTCTCACTAATCTGTAAGTACATGAGCTGAGACTGTTTCTATTTATTTTTGTAACCCTAAACATAATCCAGTGCCTACCAGGTTTTCAGCAAATATTAAACATATAAATAAATGAATGAAAGGATATACACACTGATCCCAGAAATAGTTCGTATATGTAGTGGGATGAAGAAAAAATTATGATCCTTAAATTCTGGAACAATGTTTTGTTTTGGTTTTTTTTGTAAATATTATCTGGATTATCTTAGAAAGAATTATGTGCAAATTAACTGAAAACAAACTTTTGCACTCATGAGATAGTACCATACTGTCAAACAGCTCATTGAATTAATGAAGTTAAATGTTTCTCTACACTTCTCATTCAAAACAAATACATTTATAAATATATAAATTTAAGCATGTTCCCTAAGTTACTGAAGTTTATATATTATTATCTCGGTTTAAAACCCGTAACTGTGTGACCTTTATTAAACATGCTACAATTCTGCAGAAGTCACCTGGCTATCCCAATGTTTCTGAAAAGCTGTATCAAAACCTCCATGCACAGGCACACCCTGTTTTACTGCACTTCACTTTGTTGCACTTTGTACATACTGCGCATTTTACAAACTGAAGTCTGTGGCAACCCTGCATCAAGCAAATCTACCAGTGCCATTTTTCCAACAAGCTCAGGTAAGAGTTAGCATATATTAGCAATGTCTTTAAATTAAGCTATGTACATTGCTTTTTAAACATATGTTACTGCACTCTTAGATTACAGTACAGTGTACACAACTTTTTTAAAAATTTGTTGATTTTAGAGGGGGTGGAAAGCGAGACATTGATTTGCTACGCCACTTAATGATGCATTCATTGGTTAATTCTTGTTATACGTCCTGACTGGGGATGAAATCTGCAACGTGGCCTATCAGGAGGAAGCTCTGACCAACTGAGATCCCTGGCCAGGGCACAACTTTTATATGCACTGGGAAACCAAAAAATTTGTGTGACTTGCTTTATTTTGATATTCACTTTGATTGCTGTGGTCTGGAATCAAACCTGTGTACCTCCAAGATTTGCCTGTAATTCAAATGTTCAACAAAAGATGAAGTGTAAACAGGAAGCCTGTGATAATTTCTTTAATAAAGCAAATTAGGGGCCTAGCCAGGTGGCTCAGCTGGTTACAGCATCATCCCAATATGCCAAGGTTGAAGATTTTGATCCCTGGTCAAGGCACATACAAGAATGAACCAATGAATGCATAAATAAGTAGAACAACAAATCGGTTTCTCTTTCTGTCTCTCTCCCTCTCTCTTGCTCTGGTTCCCTTCCTCTCTCTCTAAAATCAATACATTAAAAAAAATTTTTTTAAAAGAAAGAAAATTTGCACGATATAATTTTTTTTTTGTCAAGTATGAAATTTTATATAGCAAACATTTTCTTAAAAACTAAACATGTAATAATGAAGTTTAAAAAAGATTTCTTAAAGAAATACTATTATCATGCTACAATCAGACTAAGCTAGAAATATTTTAAACCATACCTGTTCCAAGGTCTGACTAGGAAGATGGGCCTCTGTCATAACCAATCCATAACGCTGAGTAGCTAAATTTCTCATTTCACTGTAAGTGGCCCAATCATGAAGAGCTACTGTTGTAAGATTATAGAACGTCTTGTCTAGGTAGTGAGTTACATAAGCTAAAAAACATAAATAAAAAATTTTCTGACTCAGGAAAAGGTAGAAAAGAGAAATAAAGCTAAAAAGGCAGCAACTTTGAATATTAAATTTCTTTCTAAATAAGGTGCTAGGAAAATAAAAATAAACAAAAAGGAATTAAAGAATAAATGGACTGAAAAAGGGATTGTGGGAGACTCTTCCTTCCCATCTGGCAGCAGCCATCAGGTAAGCCAAGATGGACATCTGCAAGTACATCCTGGAGCTATGGAGAAAAAAGCAGTTCGATGCGATGTGCTTCTTTTTCAGGGTACACTGCTGGCAGTACCACCAGCTCTCCGCACTCCACACGGGCCCCCGCCCCAGCTGGCCCATAAAGCACGCAGGCTGGGATACAAGGCCAAGCAAGGTCATGTCATATATCGGATTCACGTGTCCTGTGGTGGCCGCAAACACCCTGTTCCTAAGGATGTGACCTACCGCAAACCTGTCCATCATGGTGTTAACCAGCTAAAGTTTGTTGAAAGCCTTCAGCCTGTTGCTGAGGAGCGAGCTGGGTGCCACTGTGGGACCACTGTGGTCAAAATTCCATGTACAAATTCCTTGAGGTGAACCCTCACTGATCCATTCCATAAGGCTATCGGAAGGAATCTGACACCCAATGAATCACCAAGCCAGTCCACAAGCACAGGGAGACGCGAGGGCTGACATCTGCAGGCCGCAAGAGCCGTGGCCGTGTAAAGGGTCACAGTCCCACCACACTACTGGTGGCTCTCACCGCACAGCTTGGAGAAGGCACAACGTTCTCCAGCTCCACTGTTAATATAAGTAATGTTTGTAAAATTCTTACCTAATAAATAATTAGGTCAATTTAAAAAAAAGAATAAATGGACTAACAGTTAAAAAAGGTAAGCTCAAAGTTTCATTTTTGTTATTTGTTCTTTTATAGTTAGGGCAAAAAGATACATAATATGACTTTCAGAAGAAAAGCAGAACACTCACCTCGAATGTCAATGAAACGATTGAAAAACCGAATTGGATTCAGAGAGAAAAACAGGGCCAGGTCTTTCATGCCAACTCTGAAAGGGTTTCGGTCATCCAGCTTTAAGTGAGTGTGCACAGAAAGTCGCAGATCCTTCTCTATTTCTTTGCACAGCTTGTCCAGCAAATGCTATTCACAAAAGAATTAACACCGTAATTTTTCAAAACGCTATTTCCATTGCACTGCTCCGCTAGGTGTCTGTGCTCTAACCACTAGTTTTATAACCCACGCAATGAAGAAAAATTTGTCAAGCTGGTTTAAAGGTCTAAATAGTCTGGTAAAATATTAGTTTTATTGGGAAACTGAAAATTACTTTGCTCCCCATTTTAAACCAATGATTTTTCTGACCAGGAAGCAGTTAGACATAACTCAAAGCTTTTTCATTAATACTTCAACACCCTTGAGAGAAAAATCAAAAGCTAATGCCTGACCGCTTCAATACAAGGAACACATGTATATATTGTAAAGCACAAAATTTACGGGAACAAGCAACAAGAAGAATCCTGAGAACACGCAAGAGAGGAAATTTTTTTAAAGCTTCCTTGTAGAAATCACTAAAAAGCCACAAAATTCATTGAGCTAAAGGTAATGAAGTTCTTCATCTTTTCTGGTCTACCATGGGATTCTATACACTGGTAAGACATGTATTTAATCTTCTACATAAGAATATTTAACATGAAAATTATATAAAATTTTCCAAAATTTTATCAAACCCAAATAAGGTTTATATTGAAGTTGACTCATTTTTAATTCCCCTCTCTAAAAAAAAAATATTAGATGGAAATTTAATTTTAAAGATATCAATGTTTATAATACTTTATTCAAAGAGGGGGCGTGTACTACACTGTATCTGAATTACTGCTGTTACAGAAGTAAATCTTTCAAAAATACAATTCCCTACTCTCAGTCAGTAGCTACCCAAGTGCATTTAGGAAAATGATGGTAGCTGTCTTCACTGTGTTGTCATTAGAAGCGTTCAATACTCCAACCAACTTAGCATCTGCGTTCTTTGAGTAAACAAAAACTTAAATATAAACATACTATTTACTAAAGTAAAAAAATTCCAAATTCCTAGACTGGATTTTTATACAAAAAATTAGGAATCAAAGACCAACTTAACATAATAGTGATACTGTAACTAAAAGTCATTTCTTTCTTCTAGACAGTGATTTATAAAAAATTTTAAGTGTGTAAAAGCCTGCTTCAATCAAAAGTTTTTCCAGCCCTGGCTGGGTGGCTCAGTCGATTGGAGCATTGTCCCACACACCAAAAGGGTTGCAGGTTCAATTCCCAGTCAGGGCACATACCTAGGCTGTGAGAGAAATTCCAAGTCAGGAGGCAACCGATTGATGTTTCTGTCTCATATCGATATTTCTCTCTCTCTCTAAAAAAATCAATAAACATACCCTTGTATGAGGATTAAAAAGTAAAGAATAGCCCTGGGCTGAGTGCCAGACTGAGAACCAAAGGGTCGCTGGTTCCATTTCCAGTCAGGGCACATGCCTGCATTGCGGGCCAGGCCCCCAGGAGGGAGTGCGCCAGAGGCAACCACACACTGAGGTTTTTCTCCCTCTTTCTACTTTCCTTCCCCTCTCTCTAAAAATAAATAAAATCTTTAAAATATATATAAAGTTTTCCCAAATACTGCATTCCAAATACATGTTTTAAGTTTTTCCATCTCAAATGTGATATTACCTCATTTAAAATTTCCATGATCTCCTTGTCATAGCAATCCAGAAGTATTTCATAGGACTCTAAATGTCTCGCATGCATCATAGCAGGGACACAGTCGCGTAAAGCACTGAACATATACTAAGAAGAAAATTAGAATGTACATGAATTTATAAAAACCAGATCTCTAATATAAATAATATCAGAGTTTAATTATCTATCTTGAAAGACAAAACATCAATCTGAAGGCTACTGTTTTTACATATAACTGTCTTCCTTTCCTAAATAAGAATAGTTGGATTTTCTAATGTATATATTTTAAATATACAAAAAATTCAATTTAGTTATTCTTTCCTATCTTGAGCATTCAATTGCACTTATTTCCATACAGAAATGGAAAGATCGGAATAATATATACCTTACTGACAAACTAATGTCAGACAACTGTGACATAAACGAAAATCAAGAAAATGAGAGTGATAAGGAATAAGAGGGCAAGAGTTAAACACATTAATATTTGTTAAGTATATAGCCTTTACTGTATAAATGCTATTGAGTATGTATAGCATTGTGTAAACCATCATTAGCAATTTTAAAACAATTTGTTAAATCAAATAATCTATTTTAAAATTAGTACAGCGACTAGAAAAGTGATGGGTTTATTCTTTACTTACATGTAATCTGGCTGCATCAACGGCATTTTCATATACATCATCTAAATAAATTGGGAAGACAGCTCGATGCCAGTACAAAAAACAGCAGTTACACTGTGCTTGAACTCTACAATGTAAAGGACTAATTAGTGGCATCAAAATTGAAGCATCTCTCCCCCCGCCAAAAAAATAATAATTTCTTACTCATTTTTGCATTTCTGACATCACTTAACCCAAAATTAGTATGGAGAAGCCACAAAATAAATATTTCAAAATGAACAGAGGTAACAAAATATTCTAATACCTGATATTTTCAGAATTCTGCACATATGCTTTAGTTTTAAAGCACACATGAAAAACTAACTTTTAAATAGAGGAATTTAAAACAAATTTATTTCGCTATCATCTGGTATGTCTACACTTACAACACCTGCATCAAATGCACACTTTTACCTGTCTCAAAATTGAAAAACAAAGTCTTTTAAAACATTGTGACAAAAAAAACAGTTACACTTAATCTGTCTACTATCTTTGCCAAGTGACTATTTCACACCTTATGGTGCAACAAAATGATCATTAAATATCTTATAAAAAAGACCATTTAATATTTCTTCCAAGGATGGAATATTAAATGCCACTAACTACAAAAAAATCTCAGCTTCTCAGAACAAAAACATTGTTGTAAATATGAGCATTAAATGAAAATTGTGCTGTAACCTTAGAATTAAAGGCCAGAGTTAAAATTCAGAAGACTCATTTTCCCATTAAGAAACCTGCTGCTTACTCTTTAATTAAAAAATAAATAGCCCTGCCTGGTGTTGCTCAGTGGATTGAGCACTGGCCTGCAAACAAGAGGGTCATGGGTTCAATTCCCAGTTGGGGCACATGCCTGGGTTGTGGGCCAGGTCCCCAGTGGGGGGCCCATGAGAGGCAGCCATACATTGATGTTCCTATCCCTTTCTTCCTCCCTCCTTTGCCCTCTAAAAATAAATAAATAAAATCTAAAAAAATTAAAAAATAAGTAAAGCCACAGGAGCTACAAAAGGTAAGCCTTCCAAAAACTACATCTTAGTGCCTGGCTACCAATAATGGATCTCTAAGTCTCTCACAAATAGATGAAGCCTTATGAGAAAGCAACAATTTTAAAAGTCAGCTGGAGATACCCAGCACAAAAATCACAATGCACAGCAGGGTCTGCCAGATGCTCTCAGGACCACCTCACACTGGCCCATGTGAGGTCTCCCTGAAGCTGGAAGCAAAGTTAAAGACATATGATCTCTGGTCACAGTCGCATTCTGGTCATGCTAAAGGAATCACGGAGAGGAACTAGTGGTCTATCAGGATTCCATTTCTTTTCTTGTGATGCTAAAAAGAAAATCGATGTTTCCATTAGCCCTTTCTTTTGAGTATCATTACGCATCCCTACTTACCTTTCTCTAAGTTCACTGATAAGATCCAGCTTTTTCATGACGACTTGAAGTGGAAAGAGCTCTTCATCTTTAAATGTTTTCTGTCACGGAAGGAAAAAAAGGGCAGAGAAGTTGCAGGCAAAGAATGAACAGATTTCTTGGGTCAGCAAGAAGGGAGCTATGAAATCCAGATCTCACCTTTACCGCGTAGTGGCAATTCACTTACCAACTGCGTGCCGACGCTGAGCGCCAAAGAGACAACGAGGCGTCTTTGCTTTGTGCTTGGTCCGTTGAGAGTGTTTTCAGCCAAAACCAGAGCAGAAAGCACATCAAGACGCTGTTCGCTGTATTTTTTGTCAGAAATTACTCTTTTCTTAAAGGTAAGAGAAAACAGTACACATTAGTTTTATTTCTGAGGCAATAAGCACAGATTCAGGGGAACATCTTCTCAATCACCTTTTGCATGATTCACTTGGAGAGACCTTCAACAGTACTCTCCCTGTTGAGCTGCTGCTGACACTGCTATGGGACTCATTCCTGTAACACGACCGTTAGCACTGCTGGGGACAGCACGTCTGTATCAGGCATACTTGAAAATGTCCATTATTAATTTAGTAAGGAAATCGTTCCTTTAAAAAAGACGCTTCTATTTTAAAACTGTATATGTCACTTTTAATATGTTAATGTGTTTTAAGTTCAGAGAAAGAGCACTCTAAGTAAAAATCATAAAATACCATGGAGGTAAATGACCAAGAATATTATGTTTGAGGGAATGGAGTACACTGGCTGCCCTAGAAAACACATATAAAGCAAACTAACAAACTAAAAAGAGAATTATGCTGAATATATGGTAAGTTCCATACCTTGGCCACAGAAATAGAATTCAGAGCCTGATGCTGAAGGTACTGTGTAATATGTGAAACTGAATCAGCCACAACCATGCTTCTCCTGTAGAACATATGCTCTATTGCCTGAAAAGGATCAGAAGTAATTCTGTAAAAATTAACATAAAACTTTTAGGCAAAAGTTACAGAATATTTTTACTACCTTGAGCCTGGTAACTTGTAAATGAGATGCAAGAAGTACTACCATAAAGGATAAGAATGGTATAAAATTAAAAAGCCAGTATAAAAAAAGGCAAGCCAATGTATGAGAAAATATCTGCCACACACAAGGAATTAATAGTTAGAATATGAAAGACCCCAAATGAATGATTTTTTAAAGGCAAATAATCCAACAGAAAACTGAACAAAAGACATGAACAAATTTTTAACAAAAGAAACAGTTAAATTTTGGAAAGATATTATCATTAATAATCAGAAAAATGAACATTAAAAATCACAATCAAAACCATTTACACCCACTAATTTGCCTAATAATGCCAATTTTGGCCAGGTGGGGAGCAATGGAAAGTCGATTATATTGTAGGAGGTATGTAAACTGATAGGACTACTTTGGAAGGCAATTTAGCATCATCTTGGGAAGCTGAACATGTACATAACATCAATCCACTCGTCTACGTCTACGATAACCGAGAGAAACAAACTCCGGCACCAGCACACCAAGAAACATGTGCAAGAAAAGCAACATTGTTCATAATAGCCAAAACTGGAAACAACCCAAAAATTCATCACCAAGAAAGCTGCACAGCTACAAAACGGAAGGTTGAACTACAGCTATTCATCCCAACATAGATAAATTCAAACACAAAATTTTGAATAAATAAGTAAGTTAAAGAACATATGAAGTATTACTCCATTAGTATAAACTTCAAAAATATACATATACAATGAATGGTTTATAGATGCAAATTTATGGGATAAACTAAAAAGAAAAACAAGGGAATGATAAGCATAAAATTCAGGATAATAGATTCCTGAGGAGGCAGGAAAAGATGCGATCAAGGAGGACAAGACAGGGGACTTTGAAAATATAAGTAAAAGCCCTGGCTGGTGTGGCTCAGTGGATTGAGTGCTGGCTTGCGAACCACAGGGTCGCAGGTTCAATTCCCAGCCTTCCCAGTTGGGGCACATGCCTGCGTTGCAGGCCAGGTCCCCAGCAGGGGGCATGCAAGAGGCAACAACACATTGATGTTTCTCTCCCTCTCTCCCTCCCTCCCCCTCTGTCCTAAAATAAATAATAAATAAAAAACCTTTGAAAAAAAATTTAAAAGAAATACAAGTAACATTCTTCTATTTCTTAATTGGGATAGTGGGTTTTTAAGTATTTATTACCTTTTTAAATTATGTTGATATATTTGATATGTATGTACCTATACATGCGTACACACATATATACACACTTTTGTATTTATATCTTAAAAATAAAAGATAGCTGATAATACATGTTAAAGAAAAAAGACTAAAAATCTAAAGGCACAATCTCAAAAAAATCTATTTCCTAAGCAAATTTAAAAGCTATCAGAAATTTGCTAGTGAATCTTAATTTCAATTTTTTTAAAGATTTATTTTTATTTAGAGAGAGGGTAATGAAGTGAGAGAGGGAGAGAAACATTGATCAGTTGCCTCCACATGCCCCCAGTGAGGAACGAGCCTGCAACCCAGGCCTGGGCTCCGACCAGGAGTTGAACCAGCGACCTTCTGGTTCAGTGCAGTGCTCAACCCACTGAGCACTCAAGCCAGGGCCTTAATTTCAATTTTTAAAAAAGGTTAAAAGGCTCTCCTGCTTAGAGGGGTTTTGTCTATTTATATAGAATATGCTAAGAAATATTTTACCATATTTCCAGAAGTACACTCTGGTTCTTAATTTATGTGACCACTCCTGCAAGCAGCTTACTCATTCATATCACAAGATGACAGCATTTTTCTAAGTTACAAAATATATATATATATATATATATATATATATATA
>VMDR010029265.1:0-12805 GCA_007922815.1 Macrotus californicus | reverse complement strand
TTGCTTTTCCTCTACCCCTAGAACATTTTGCCCTATTATTTTCTGCCTTCTACAAAAATAGTTTAGCCTTACACTCATTTCTCCAGAAAACGTACACATTTACATACAAAGAATTTTACATAGAATTTACAAAGAAGAGTTAAAGAGTTTTAAAGGTAAAGTGTTTTAGATATTTATTGCACAATTATTTTTCTTAAAAATTAGATACCTATCTTTTGCTTTCTTTACTTCTCTTTTTCCCCTCCTTCCCTTCCTTTCCTCCTTCTAGCTTTTCAGTTTATTTATTCTTTAATAGTGGTTTCTACTTTTTATTTAGAGAATCAAAGTTGAAGCGTTCTTTTCTTGTCATGGAAGCATATCTCAACAAAGTAAATATGGTTGAAACCCAACATTGATTTACTTACTTCAAATAATTTTCATGATAAAAAATACATAATCCTCTTTTTAATGCTGTTTTCAATAACACTGCAAAATTAAGTAATGGAAAGAACCCAGGACTTGGTATCTAAACACATGGGATCAATATTAGGATCTACCAGCTGATATGTGTGTGAACTTTGAATTAAGGTAATACCCTCTAACCTAATACAACTCAGTAAAATAAAGTATTTAAAAACTTATATGACTTTGGAGATCAATGAAACATATATGAGAGCATTTTGTGAACTGCCTATTATATTACTTAATTTGTGGAATTTGTTTTATTAGCCTGAAAGGATAAGAATCTTCAAAATATATAATCACATTTAAATGTGAGCATCAAATTTCTCTTAGAATATGAAACATTTCAGGGAAATAAAGAATACTTAGTCACCTAAGTCAGGAAACTCTATGCAGAGTGCTTCATGTATTGCTTATTGTATGAAGTCTGTTTGGAAAAAGTCCAGCCATTGTTAATATGACAAGAACAGTTTGCATGACATTGATGTAACCGGACAGCCAAGGAGAGTAGATTGGAATGAGCATGTGTGAACAATGATGTCTTCACTGTACTAGTCAGTGGGGGCAATAGACACCATTGAGTGACCGTATGTATTGTGTGGCTGTCACATTCAAATGACTGAGCAAGTACAGCAAGGAAACTGCACCAAATTTTGTGTTAAGTTTGAACATCCCTCTGCAGAAACTATTGGGATGATTCAGAAGGCTGCATCTATGAACAACCGGTGATTGGCAGCTTCATCACGATAACATGCCGCTCATGCATCAGGGCTTGTGCAGTTTATTGGTGAAACATCAAATCACCCAGGTAACTCAACCCCCTACAACCCAGATTTTGTGCCCTACAACTTCTGGCTTTTCACAAAACTAAAATCACCTTTGAAAGGGAAGAGATTTCAGACCATCAATGAGATTCAGGAAAAATACGACAGGATAGCTCATGATGATTGGGAGAGCTGTGCGAAGTCCCAAGGTGCCTACTTTGAAGGGGACTGATGTTTCTTGTATCTTGTATTTTCAGTAAATATCTTTATTTTTTTCACATTAACTTGTATTTATTTATTTATTTTGTAACATTTTAACATTTTTTATTATTGTTCAAGTACAGTTTTCTGCCTTTTCCCCACTCTCCCCAACACCCCAGCCAAACCCACCCCCTTCCCCTGTTTCTAGCCCCACTTGATATTGTCCATGTGTCCTTTATAATTGTTCCTGTAAACACTTCACCCCTTTCCCCCATTATTTCTTCCCCTCTCCCCTCTGGTTACTGTCAGCCTGTTCTCAATTTCAATGTCTTTGGTTATATTTTGCTTGCTTGTTCGTTTTGTTGATTAGGTACTAGTTGAAGGTGAGATTGTATGGTATTTGTCTTTCACCACCTGGCTTATTTCACTTAGCATAATGCTCTCCAGTTCCATCCATGCTGTCATGAAAGGTAGGAGCTCCTTCTTTCTTTTTGTTGTGTAGAATTCCATTGTGTAAATGTACCATTGTTTTTTTATCCACTCATTTACTGAAGGGCACTTAGGTTGCTTCCAGCACTTGGCTATTGTAAATTGTGTTACTATGAACATTGAGGTGCATAGGATCTTTTGGATTGATGTTTCAGGGTTCTTAGGATATAATCCGAAGAGTGGAATTGCTGGGTCAAAAGGCAGTTTCATTTTTAGTTTTCTGAGGAAATTCCATACTGTTTTCCATAGTGGTTGCACCAGTTTGCAATCCCACTAACAGTGCACTAGGGTTCCCTTTTCTCCAACAACCTCTCCAACATTTGTTGTTTGTTGCTTTGTTTATGATGGCCATTCTGACTGGTGTGAAGTGGTATCTCATTGTGGTTTTAATTTACATCTTTCTGATGGCTAGTGATACTGAGCATCTTTTTATATGTCTCTGAACCCTCGGTAGGTCCTTGGAGAAGTGTCTGTTCAAGTCCTTTGCCTATTTTTTTAATTGGGTTGCTTGTCTTCTTAAAGTGGAGTCATGTGAGTTCTTTATATATTTTGGAGATCAAACCCTTGTCTGAGGTATCATTGGCAAATATGTTTTCTCATACAGTTGGTTTTCTTTTCATTTTAATGCTGTTTTCTTTAGCTGTGCAGAAGCTTTTCATTTTGATGAGATCCCATTTGTTTATTCTTTCCTTTATGTCCCTTGCTCTAGGGGACATATCAGTGAAAATATTGCTGCGTGGAATATCTGAGATTTTCCTGTCTATGTTCTCCTCTAGGACTTTTGTGATATCATGATTTATATTTAAATCTTTTATCTACCTTGAATTTATTTTTGTGTATGGTATAAGTTGGTGCTCAAGTTTCATTTTTGTGCATGTAGTTGTCCAACTCTCCCAACATCATTTGTTGAAGAGCATATTTTTGCTCCATTTTATGCTGCTGCCCCCTTTGTCAAATATTAATTGACCATAGAGACTTGGGTTTATTTCTGGCCTCTCTATTCTATTCATTGGTCCATGTGTCTGTTCTTATGCCAGTACCAGGCTGTTTTGATTACAGTGGCCTTGTAATATAGCTTGATATCAGGTATTGTGATCCCTCCTACTTTGCTCTTGTTTCTCAAAATTACTGCAGCTATTTGGGGTGATTTATGGTTCCATATAAATTTTTGAAGTGTTTGTTCTAAATCTGTGAAATACGCCCTTGGTACTTTAATAAGTATTGCATTGAATCTATAAATTGCTTTGGGTAGTATGGACCTTTTGATGATGTTAATTCTTCCAATCCATGAACACGGTATATGTTTCCATTTGCTTGTGTTTTCCTTAATTTCTTTCTTCAGTGTTGTGTAGTTGTTCTGAGTACACATCTTTTACCTTCTTGGTTAGGTTTATTCCTAGGTATTTTATTTTTCTTGTTGCTATATCAAATGAAATTTTTTCCTGATTTTTGTTTCTGATGTTTCATTGTTGGTATACAAAAATGACTTTGATTTCTGAATATTGACATTGTATCCCACTGTTTTGCCAAATTCATTTATTAGATTGAACAGTTTTTTTGTGGAATCTATAGGATTTTCTATGTACACTATCATGTCATCTGCAAACAATGACAGTTTCATTTCCTCTTTCATATTAATTTGTATTTAATTGATACTAATGAAAAGACCCATAATGGATAACAGTGACAATAGTCATAATATAGACATCTGTATCATCTAACCATCTCCTGGTCTGCTTTCGTATGTCTGATGTGGTCTCAGCAGGTTACTGGGGTAGAGAGCCCTGATAGTATTGAGGTTGGTCATGGAAGGAGACCCTTTGCTTTTCTGGGTACTTTTTCTCATGACCTGATGGTTTAGTCTCTTTAGAATGGTTAAGCTATGGCTGGCATTATTTAACTATAGGTTCATACTGTATTAAGAACATTGATGGTTTAATGGCATATAAGTTGTATTCCTGAGACTCTGCTTGAAAGGAGTTTAATGCTGGAAGCAGAAAAAGTGTAAACTGCCCCTTTGGTACCCATTACACTCACATATAAAAGTCTCGTAATGAGTGGGCACTGCATAGAATCACTGCTCTTTTTATTTTGCCTTGGGAGTCTAAATGAGACTTTATGATTACAGAGAGAAACCCTTAAGGCTACACTATTTTAAATCAAACCTACCATTTCCAGCAAAGATACACACTGAACCGTCACTTACTGTCATCAATAGGCTCTGTGACTTGAAGCAACGTGACGTAGAACAAGAGCAATTTTACTGTAAGCGGATTGATATGACAAGAGTAAAGCTCCTATGGCATCTCATCAATGTGAGAACAAACTGACATTGTAGGAAATGATATTGTTTGAGGATGTGGTGTGCTTAATTTTAATTTTTTTTATTTTTTAAAGATTTTATTTATTTATTTTTAGACAGAGTGGAAGAGAGGGAGAAAGAGAAGGAAAGCAGCATCAATGTGTGGTTTCCTCTTGTGCGCCCCCCACTGGGGACCTGGCCTGCATCCCAGGCACGTGCCCTGACTGGGAATCAAAGCAACAACCCTTTGGTTCACAGGCTGGCACTCAGTCCACTGAGCCACACTAGCCAGGGCTGCTGTACTTAAATTTTTTTAATATTGAATTTGTTGGAATGACATTGGTTAATAAAATTATATAAAGTTCCAACATCTTGTGACTTTTCTTTTTACATGCTGTATGAATCTATGCAAGGTATGTTTCTTTGAGTCTCAATGTTATTTCTAATATTCTTGAAGTCTCATAGGTGCACCTGATTTTTAAAATAATGTTTTAGGGAGACCCACATACGGTATTTATCTTTCAAAGTATATTATTTAAATTGGAATTATAATCTCAAGTATGTCAATGGATCAGCAGAATACCTTTTATTTACATAAGACTTTTCACCTGCATACTCCAGTTACATGTGCCTTGTTACAATGACAGTCCTTCTGACTTACAGAAGCAATTTTAATAACTTTATTTGCCAATGTTCCCTAAAATATTTTGTATTTCAATAGAATGAGAAACTTTTATTTTCCCTTTTATTGAATTTATTGTGGTGACATTGGTTAATAAAATTATATAGGTTTCTGGTATATAAACCTATAATATATCACCTGTACATTGTGTGTTCACCACCCCAAATTAAGTTTCATTCCATCACTTTTTATGTCCCCTATACTGAAAGAGAAACTTTTGTGCATAAATGTTTACTTGGGGGGCACACATTTAACATTATGGACAAAGATGTTATTGTCTACAATAGGAAAGACCAATCAATGAACTCCTGCTTTATTTTTGGGTTATACATCTATCTATACATCTAAACAAAGGCAAACAGTTTGAAGTTTAAGTTAGACTCTATGCTTTTATCATATTGCTAACCACAAAGGAGTATTAGTAAGTGCTTGCATACATTTATCCACTCAACTTTGATGGAGTGCATGGTATGTGCCCCTCATTGAGAAATACCATGGGAATATGAAGAGGAAGACAAGATCCATGCCCTCCAGGGACATTGAATTTACCTGCCTAGAGTCTATACAGGTAAATACATTGACTATCCTGAAACAGTAAGACAGTCTTACAGCTGAGATTAGTTAATGAGATATGAGAATGCATAGCCGGAGAATTTCCCCAGTCCCTTAAGAGAAAAGTGCTTCCTGGGTGATGATCAAGATGAGTCGAAAGAGGAGAATGTGCAGAGGTGCAAATGTTTGGATGGATTCATTCAGAGCATTGATTTTATTATGACTGAAATGTCAGTATTTGGTGTATACATTTCAAGATGAGTAAAACATAGGCTGCAAAGCAGACGTGGAAAGACAAGACCACAGAGATTGGCAGTGCCAGGTTGTAGAGGCAATGCTCAGAGTTGATATTTTATTTTGAAGGCTGGAGGAATCAAATCAGCTGTTTCAAGCAATGTTGGAGATGAGAAATAGCTTGATCAGCCCTGCACTTCACAAAGATCATCCTGGTAATAATGTGATAGAAATACTGAAGGTAAATAAATTGCAGGCAGGGAGAAGAGCTAAACACACAATGTTAATGGCAAGAGTCTGAAGCATCAGGGACTGTGCAGGGGGATGGCATCTGATGGAACCCAGAGACCTTCTGCAGGTAGGCTCAACAGGGCTTGGCGGCCAGTTGTTTATGAGGAGTAGGGCAGAGGAAAGTATCAAGTATATTTCTTGTGCTCTGAGTTAGATAAGGTAGCGCTTCCATTGATCAAAAAAGGAGGCAGCTTGGAAAGGTAATGCAAAGTCCTGAGGGATCCTGTGGAGCCTAAGGTAGCTCTTGAATAAGTAGATAGACAATTGCAAAGGGCGTTTGGTGGGGCCAGGACCTTGGAAGACATCTAGTTTGGAAGAATAGATCTGTGCTTTATCAACACAGTGTTAATTGATATGGAAAGTATGAAATCGGCCACCCAGGCACATCAAATACAATGAGAAAAAATATCAAAGATGGTATTCTGAGAAATATCATTTTAAGGGGTAACTGAAAGAAAGAGAATCCATGTAAGAGGTTGAGAAGTTGCCACATTGTGTAGATGGAAAAATAAGCAAGAATTGTATCTTCGAGGCCTTACAGGGGACAATTTCAATAAAAATGTGGTCCAGATCTCCCCATATCTCAGAGAAACAAAGTAAGATTACAGCAAAAATATGTTAATTTTGTTAGGAATAATAGGGTAACTGATCATCTTTGTGAGAAAAATTTCCCTGGAGAGACTGGGATAGAAATCATATAGCTTTGGGGTGGGTACAGAGTGGGAAGGAGAAAAATGTAGGCTTCTTATAAAAAACTCGGTTGCAGAGGAAATCAGAGAGAGGAGATGACAGCTAGAAGATCCTGAAAATTAGGACACTCATTTTTTAATAGTGGGAGATATTTATTCATTATTTATTTATTTATTTATTTATTTATTTATTTATTTATGGGAGGGAAGGAGGCTGTAGAGAGAGCTGTTGTGATACAGAGAAGAAAGAAGATGTGGGGTTTTTAAGGAAGGAGAGTATAATTTAAGGCACAGTTTGAAGGATTATGTTTAGATCTAATACATGATAAACTTTCGTGTGAGACCGGAGAGAGATGATAAGAGCACGTGGGAATACAGCTATTTACAGATGGACAAAGTTGGGGTAAGTCATCTTATAAAGTAGAAGAAATGTCCTCTGTGAGTTAAAAAACAATGAAATGTCAATATTTCTGTGGGTTTCCAAACTCTAGTTTATTTTCACCTGCCTTCTGATGGTGCCCATGAAATTGAAATGATACAGCATAATGAAAATGTACAATGATTTTTTTCTACCAAAAGTCATGCGGGACAAGATACTGATAGATTTTTTAATCATTTTTTAATGGCTGTGGATGTCCATGCTTTGTACTTTAGCGTGGCATATATTTGCATACACATCTGACAAAAGAGCTACAGTAAGTAGCTGAAAATAGTTTGTAGGATTGAAGGTCATGGGGAAGTTGTGGAGTGACAGGGGAGTCCAGAGTCTCTCAAAAGGTTGGGACTCAAAAACATATTTATGATGTTATCTCCAAGATGCCACATACATAGGGTTGAATTTTCCAGAGCATAAACACAATTTATTTGTTGAATGTAAACCTTCAACATACAGTTAAGTCCTCACTTTATGTCATTATTAGGCTCTACAACTTTAAGTGAAACAACGTAAAACAGAACTAATTTTACCATAGGCTAATTGATATAGGTAAGAGTTAGGTTCCTACGGCATCTCATCAATGCTACAATGAAATGACATTGAGCGAAGTGATGTTATTAGAGGACCTGCTGCACATTGATTTTGTCACAGTACTGCAGTATTTCTAAATTCTGCACTGGGAACTTCAGAAAACAAAAATGTCCCTCACTTTACTTGCCCACTGAGATGCTTCAATGAGTAAACAGCAACGATGGCTCTTGGAAGCATAACTGAGGAAGCTTCCATTCCAGGGCCAGATATTTGAATTTTTAAAAATTAGTGTTTTGGAAGCATAGTAGAAATAGAAGGAAAGGAATGTTTATTGACAGAGTTTGTTCATTTATTTAATAACATATCTGTTGACTAGAAATTAAGACTACCCATTGTGAATATGAGTCCATATAATAATCTAATTAGAGATATTATGCTAAACATATGATTCGACATGACTGTATATTGCACATTTTTGGGTCAGCTTATTGTTTACTAGCAATTGAATAAGGGAAAATTTTTTATAAGCAGAAAAACTCTATTCATACAGAAATCTGTCCCAGTGTTTTACTTACCGAAAACCCTACTGAGAGCAAGAAGCAGATAAGCTATCCATTCTGAACAACTTAGAATAGGAATATACAACTCCCTTTTATCCCTAGGGCTGTCAAATAATTTGTTAAAAGTTTTGACACCCTTGATAGAAAACTATTCAACCAAAATTAAATGACATGTTAAATTTGATCTTCTCCATTGTACCTTATATTGGCTATTAGATTATGTGGCTTTTAGTGACTAATTCTTTCCCCAAAAGCCTCATTTTTTGTTGCTTCAACATAAATGAGAAGCATAAGAAATACACAGTGTTCATTTCCTACTATCTTGAACATTCAATTTATTTTGCTCTGTAGCCCATAAATTTCCCTCAAGTCTATACATTTTTTAACACCAGCATCAAATCATTTTCCAATAATGGAGTAGTAAGTTTTTGTTGAAAAATAATATTTTCATTTATTAAGAGATATAATCTCTCCAGGATGTAACCCTCGCATTCAAAGCATTTAACTCCCATTTAAAGGAAACATTAAGGGAACTAAGTATTTCAATGTGGCCACAGAAAGATTTAAATGTTTCAGCAAAATGAAGAAGTTACTCACAATTAGTCAACCCCAAACACTCAGGAACATTACACTGAACTTTTGAGGCAATGCTGCTCTGGTGTATATCTGTATTGCTCCAGAGAGCAATTTAGTTAGTCCATTAACAGCAAGCTCGTCCTGCTACAATTCAATAGTTAAGTTTAGGCATGGCAACCTATTTTTCCTCTAAAAGATTAAGAAACTCAGTAAAAACAATAATATAGATTCCAGATGGGCAAGTTATTTCATGAGGTTGCTAAATATTTTACTCTTTAAAAGAGTCCCAAAAAATAAAGTCAGGGTGACACAAAATAAATTTCTGCCTACAGAGTCGTTGGTACACACACAGTGCTGATACAAATAGCAGACTTAGTCAAAGGCAATGTGTGGGACTTGACTGTGGTTTGAAACAAACTACAGAAGACATTTTTGGGCAAATTGAAGAAGTTTGAATATGGACTGGAATATAGATGTTATAAGAGAAGAATTGTTTATTTTCTTGGATGTAATAATAATCTCACAGTTTTATAGGAGAATGTCCTTATTCCTAAAAAGCATGCTGAACTATTCAGGATAACAGGAGAATAAAAAATCTTAATAACTGAGCATTTACTCTTTTTCACTGTATCTAAGACAACATCGATGGTAAGGTGCACCACTGTTGATAGCCAAGAGAGAAAGAGGCTACATGCTTTCATACCACTTTCATAGTATATGTTACATTTATTGACAGAGCTTTTTAAGGCATTTGTGGTGGTTTGTAAAAATGCATATCCCTTTGTACCTATCTAAAAAGTAAAACATAAAAAAATTGGTGACATTTTTCTGAAGCTCCTCTACATTCAGAGCCTGGCTCTGCTGGGCGGCATTGGGACTCATAGCCATCTGCATCTGTGCCCCTTCTCCCAACACCGTCTTCGGACTGTTAGGGGAACTGATGTTGCAGCATTTCTTCAGGGTGCTCCGTCCTTTATTCTGAGACTTCCTTCCAAGCTGCAGATGCCCGGTTTGCAAAGGTTGAGGATGGTATTTTTGCTGCTTGTGCTTAGACAGGCAGTGACCAGATCTCCAATGTTACCTGGTGACAGAAATTACAAGATAGCATCAGTTTAAGACACATCCCAATTTTAGAAATGGTGAACCTGGAAAAACGTATTTAAGGTCTTTGAATAAATGCAACTTGATATCTTTAGTTCAAATCACACCCCTGGAAACACTTAAAGCTTATTTACTGGATTTTATTTTCAACCTTAATTATGCTTAATATTTTTATCTGATTTAAAGCCATAGCTTATTAAAATGATCACCTTTAGAATTGAAAAGAATGAAATAATTTGCCTATTGCTTCATAATTCAAAAACTACTTTTATACATACCAAGTAATTTAACTTTCCAACAAATTAAATTCATGCTGGGTACTATTATTGTTAGGTACTACAGGGTACTATTGGGTTTATCACAGTGATTTTCAACCAGGGTGCTGCAAGAGGCACACTGGTGTGCTGGGAGAATTTTAAAAACATGTATCCCCTGACTATTTAGTCAGAGGCACAGACTTTTTTCCCTTAGATTGTCAAATAAAAAGAATAATAACAATAGCTGCCTGTTGTGAATGAATCAAAACTACTTATTTTTTTGTCAGATTGGCAAAAAATAGAACATTTTTTGGCGTGCCACAGAATTTTACTATTTGGTTTATGTGTGCATGAGATGTAAAAGGTTGAAAATTGCTAGTTTATTGGGTATTTATTCCTGTGCCCTCTTTACAGACGAGGCAACTGAGGTTCTAATTTCATATTAAATGATTAGATCATAAACATTAGTAAATGCTCACACCTGAGTTCAAGTTCAGGCTTTACGATGCCAAAAGATATGTTCTCTTCACTGACACTTCTACTAATGAGGAAATAACAGGGTGTAGCCGGCGGGGGGGGGGGGGGGGGGGGGGGGGGGGGGCCCAAATAGGAATTTGTAATGGTGTCCAGAACTCAGTGTCCAGGAAATAGTAGAAAAAATAAATATATATATATATGATGTCCTCACCCCGACAAGTCTGAGCTGGGGGATGGGACACATGGAGCAGGGCCATTGAGAGTTGTTTTGCATAGCAACAGTTTTGTAGATAACCTCTAGAATGGTCATTTAACATATCTATAACCTTTAATTGGTTTCATGGATATGTTAAATAGCTGTGGCCATGCTTTGAGCCAAGGGGATGGGAGTGACTTCAACCCATGATGTAACTGGGAGGCAACTCTCCCTGGTTACAGAGCCTGCATAAGAGCTTGGAGATGATTGGCTCCACACCACAGGGCCACACCTGCCCAGACTTACTATGGCAGCCCAGTAAAGCTGGAAAAATACAGGAATGCTGGCAGCTGTGACCAACAGTGGGAGGAGTTGGAAATGGTGTGGCAGAAGATTGGCGCTGGGATTTAAACTCAGGCACGGCAGCCATGTGGGGTCTTTTTGGGACCACGTGGCTTGGGCAGAGAAGAACCACAGACTTGTACTTCTTTTCTTGAGATACGGTACCCTGGACTGGGCAGAGGGGGAAGGAAGGGCTGTGTGTTTGTATTCTAAAGGACTTTGGGATCTCAGTGAAGACATTAAGTCATTACTCTTAAGTTTGTATAACTCTTTAAATAAATAATCCTTTTCCTTTTCACCACTCTCTGGCATTGAGAGAAGTCTTTCCCTGGTGGCAGGCAAGGCAAACCTAGTATGGGGTGGGGGACCACCAGAGCACAAGGGTGGGTCCATTTGGTAATAGTATATCATTTGTCCCCCCACCTCCGGGTCTGTTCTGTAACAAGGAGAGAGTGAGGACAAAGAGAACAGTGCTGGCATTAGGGAGCA
Organism: Macrotus californicus; assembly: GCA_007922815.1. NCBI lineage: Eukaryota > Metazoa > Chordata > Mammalia > Chiroptera > Phyllostomidae > Macrotus > Macrotus californicus. Next base: position 1,195 of record VMDR010029265.1, on the reverse strand, counting down.
AGGGTCACAGCTACAGAACCTCACAGAAATACAGACCAGGGGTGGTATGTAGATACAACACCTCAGAAATAGAGCAGCCCAGAGACATTAAGTGTTGCAGTAAACAATAAGAGAATAGTGGTTGCCCATGACATTGATTTGAGATCTTGAGAAAATATTGACCACTGCTTCTTATTCTTATTATTTCTTTTGTATTTATTATTTATTTATTTTTACTGTTGCTCAAGTACAGTTGTTTCCATTTTTCCCCACCACTCCCCACTACCCCAGCCATCACCACCTGGCACCCCTGATCCCACCCACCTTGGTTTTGTCCCTGTGTCTTTCATACTTGTTCCTGAAAACCATTCCCCCTTACTATCCCCATTATCCCTTCCCACCTCTCCTCTGGTTACTGTTAGTTTGTTCTTAATTTCATTATCAATAAGGAAGTGATACAGAGAGATCTGATCAGATCACTGGGAGTAGAGAGGGGCCATAGAAGGTTGCCCAAGGCAATGGTAAACAGCCTAGGATGGGATTGTCTGAGAAGCTGAACACCTCTGGAGCACATGGGACTATGGGCCATAAAATGTAAAATAAAATGAAGACAGAGACTGGCTCTCTGACTCTTTTCCTTGAGGATGCCTGGATGATCATGTTGCAGCTGCCTGTGTTTCCCAAAGGAAAGTATTTTGGATGGAAGAAACTCTGGGCACAGCCTAGGATCTGGCTGGCCTGGCAGAGGGTGGCAGGGTTATTCCTCTTTGGGTGTGCTAGAGCAAAAGGGCCCTGAGACAGAAGACTGCCATTCTTCCAAAATTGTGTAGCTTTTGTATCTTATGTTCTTTTAGTTTGTAAACTAATCCTATGGAAATAAGATAATTAAAACTAATAGGGGAAAGGATGGGGGAACTTAGGAGCTGATGATTTCAACCTTAATTGATAAGCTAAGTGATTAAAGTTGTAACTAAAGAGTTAAAGATTTTAGTCTTAATTGATGGGTTTAAGTGGCTAATGCAGATGGAAAGCCAGTATTCCAAAATTGTGTAGCTTTTGAATAAAGACTCCTTTCCTTTATCACCAAACCTTTGCCTCTGGAATTTTGCCTAGACTCAGGGTGGCAGCGGGCAGCAGGACCCTGCTTGCTTTTTGCTAACAGTCGTCCAGCTTAGAAACCTCAACTTCCCAAATAGTTAATGAAAAAATTATTATT
>VMDR010029264.1:0-12812 GCA_007922815.1 Macrotus californicus | reverse complement strand
AAATGGGAAAATTATTTTGGATTGTCCAGGTGGGCCCAATGTAATCACAGGGCCCTGGTGAATAAAAGAGGGAGGAGACAGGGAAAGAGAGAGAGGAAAGAGGGGAGAGGAAGAGAGAGAAAGAGAAAGAGAAAGAGAAAGAGAAAGAGAAAGAGAGGAAGAGGAAGAGGAAGAGGAAAAGGAAGAGGAAGATAGGGAGAGAGAGACAGGGAGAGAGAGACAGGGAGAGAGACACAGGGAGAGAGAGACAGGGGAGAGAGGATAGAGGGGAGAGATAAGGAGAGAAGAGAGAGAAGAGAGGAGAGAGGAGAGGATTTGAAGATACTGCTGGATTTGCAGTTGGAGAAAGGGCCAAAGACAAGGAGTACTCATGACCTCTAGAATCTATGAAGGAAAAGGAATGGACTCTCCCCTACAGCCTTCAGAAGAAATGCAGCCCTGATGACACCTTGATGTTGTCCAGTGAAACCCGTTTGGATGACCCCCAGAACTGTAAGGCAATTGCTTTTTTCCCTTTAAAGTTACTAAGCTTGTGGTAATTTATTACAGCAGTGATAAAAAACTGATAAATTGAGCAAGTACCAAATGGTGCTATGGATTGGGGACTATAAAGAGGAACAAAATATTGATTGTAGCCTTTAGATGGGTACCAGTACAGTGGCCCAAGTCAGGGATCATCAAACTTTAATGTGCATAGAAATCACCTGGGGAGCTTGCTAAAATGAAGATTCTGAATGACTAGGTCTGAAGGGGCCATGAGATTCTGATCTATGGTGGCTCACTTCTCCCCAGACTCCTACTTTGCTCAGGTGATGCCAATGCTGGTATGGGAACCACACTTCATTTACCAAGGGGCTAAGTAAGTCAGTTCTAGAGTCTGGGTCTCCAAGCAGAGCAAAGCTTTGAGGTTGTTATGATGAAGAAAATAGTTGGAATGATCACCTGACCTAAAGTTTAAAGATCTGAAACTTACTAGTAGAGGGAACTTGGGGCTCCAAGCTTATTTAAAGGATTGTTGTGATGATCAAACAAGATGATATGTGTGAAGCAGTAGGTAATTTATAAAGCACAGTGTACAAATGCTAGTCTTCAGATGTCAGATGAGAGCAGATTTGGCCAGAAAGCACACGTGTCATTCCGGACTCATGCTTTCCTTGCTACGCTGAAGTGAAGGAAGAAATATTTGGATGAAAAAATGCCAACGCTTATCCAAGACATTTTTCTTTTATTTCCTGTAAGTTCTTTGTTCTGCTCTGATTATGGTACACATATGGAATAGAACACTTGGAAAACAAAACAAAAAGCTTACAGAAAAAAAATAATTGTCACCTGTAATGCCATAATTCAAAGATAACCAGAAAGTAGAGATTTTCCAGGAGTTTGGGTTAATTTGATGTCCTTGAAGAGTCTTTGCAGATTTTTATCCCTTGAATATTCTACAGAAGTTTAGGATACTTTTGGGTTGTGCACTATTATGGATACTGTGTAACTACATTGATCAGAATAATTCCAATTACACCAGGGAACACTTTACCATAAAGCAGCAGTTCTCAGCTGGGGCAATTTTGTCATCCAGGGACATTTCACAGTGTCAGGGAACATTTTTTTGTCATGACTGTGAGGGGGAATGCTACTGGTTTTTGCTGTGGATTCACCAGGGACACTGCCAAACATCCCACAATGCACAGCAGAGCACCCACAACAATAATTATCTGTCCCAAATTGTCAGTAGTGCCGAGGTTGAGAAAATGCCAAGAGCAGTGGGTTTCACATTTTAGTGGTCATCAGAATCACCTAGAAGGCTTGTTAAACCAAATATTTCCTTCCACCCCCACCACATTTCTGGTTTAGTGAGTCTGGAAGGAGGCTGAGAATTTGCTTTTCTAACACATTCTCAGTGAGGCTGATGCTGCAGCACTTTGAGAACAATTGCCGTAAGGCTTAATAGTACACAACTGTAATTGGTCTCATATAAAGTATTAGCTCCGTAATTTGTGCCCTGCCCCATATTTAATTAGGCTTATCATCCTTTTCTGGTAGGTAGGCACAGGCCAGGTCTCCCCTTTCCTTTGGCATGTCCTGGGGTGCTAGGAACAGGCCTCTCTCATTACTGTGGACCAGATGGTTTCATTTGGCTATGTGGGCTTGGTACCATATAAGACCTGGCACCAAGAACATATGAGCAAGTTGTTGGCTTGGGGGAGATTGATGGAGGGGCAAGTGAATGTGGAAAGAAAAGAAACAGCCATTTTTGTTGTGCTTAAGACACTTCTCCCCCCAACAGTGTCTTGAAAACTCAACATGCCTGTGCACAGCTCTGCAACTTCTTACAAAGCAGTCTTTTAGTCTGAAATATTAGGCTCCCAGCCTAACATGCTGTCTTATTGGGGTTGGAATCAGGTTAACTTTTCACTGTCATCACACCGACAGGCCCTAAAGAGGGAAGATTTATTGCCTCTGTCCCTGGGTTCATAATCTTTTCTCCAAGGATCCTTTCTCCCACTTTGTTCGCTATTGTCCCTGACCATTCAGCATGAGGGCAGAGCTCACTCACCTCTGATACACAGCGTATTGAGCTGGGCAAGGGTGGCGACTGGATTCAGCATGGGGAAAACAGGGGCAAGATTGGAAATGGAAGGCAGGGGCCAGATCTAGGCATGAGTTGGACCAGGAAGTGCCTAGACCATTTGGTAAGAAACCAAGGAACACACTGACCCTTGTGCTCAAAAGGAGGCAGTAGGTGAGAAACCAGGTGAAGAGTTGGGAAAACACTGGATCTGAGGAGTCTAGGAATATGGGAGCTCACAGCTGAAGTGAGGCCTACCCTTGAAGCCTTTGATGATTTCTGCTGGGCCAATAAGTGAACAGGTGCCAGCCTTAAAGTGCTAACCTGCTTATTCTGGTCGATGAGGCAGACTTCAGGACATGAGAAGAAAAGTCGGTGGCGGTTTAGGTGGAGGACAACGGACGAGAGTGCCCAGGGTGTTTCAAAGATACTGCAAAGACTCCTTTCCTTACGCTGTAACCACAGCATTTATTTTATAATTTCAATACCTGTAATGATTTCTATTCTATAATAGTCAGTATTTAACAAGAAGGATAACAGATGACATTAATTAAGCATCTATTATTCTCTCACTAGTATGCCAATGTAATTGTCTCCCCCTCTCAGGGATAAGGAAATGGAAGCTAAAGTCATTTGTCCAAGTAAGTGCAGAGCTGCAGTTTGTGCTCCGTTCCCTCTGTGAAGGTCACAGGCCTTTCATTAAAAGTGTGAGGCGATTTGGGTCACAGGTGGTTTCCTAGATTTTCTCCTAATCATTCTGGAGTTCTTTCTCCATGGAGGGGGTCGCCCTGTCTCCTGATATTATGGGTTCTTACAACGGTCATATTTGAGCCTGATAAAATTTAGCCACCTCCTTAAGAAAGTTTTTTAAATTAATTTTCCTTTAAATATGAAAAATTTCTCAAACCATAAAGATATCAGTTCTTTCCACCTTAACCTGCAAATTTTGGGGAGGGAGAGTGGATTTTGAGGCACTGAAAATTAAATTTGGTAGTATGATATGTCATCCTTATATTCCACACGACCGTCCTTGATAAAAACAAGCTGCACTGCTCATGGAAGACCTCCCGATTCATCAGCATGCATCTGGCCACGCACAAGTTCCCTCTTCACCTATGTGAGTGCGAGGCACACCAGAGCCTGCTATAAAACAGTGCGGTATCACTCAAGAATGTTCCACCTCGTTCACAAGACTCGAGTAGAGTCTGAGTGGTGCCGTAAAACTGAGTTTATAACACTGAGTCACGGGGAAGGAGCGTTTTGGGCAGCAGCTAGAGCCTGGAACAGAACCAAAGAGAGAGGCAGAAGGTGGAGACCAGGGCTTAGGGGTCATAAGGGTCTTAGGAGTCATGGGTTAAGACATCAGAGTGCCCTGGAGAATCACAGCATCCTAAAAAAGTTGAGAACAAAGTGGACAGCCCAGTCTGGAAGTTCTTACAGGACAAAGTCTGATGGAAAACCAGGGCTGTGCCTAGAGGCAAACCAGAGATGTGTGTGTTTTCTTTGACAGTACTTTCTTCTGAAACCCAAAAGTTGGGATGTGACAAACTTCTCAGATCTTGCTTTTAAATATGGCATTTTACATATGTTCTTTAAAAATGTTTTTTCACTTTCCGAGCTCCTATCTCAGCAATGTAGCACCGTTTGATTAGAACCCCCTAGCTCCGCTTTGCAGCCAGCCTGGCCTATGTTCCCTGCCGAGAGCTGTTTTCGCTGCAAAGTGGGGTCTCAGTGGTTGTCCCTGAGCCACAAGAAGTCAGGTGTGAGGTGTGTTGTGAGAGCCCCCAAGGCCACTTCCCTCTCCACAATGCCCACTAGGTGACGCCTGTGGATGGCATAGGCTTTCCAAAGTTCTGCCTTTGTCACCGCCTTCCTTGCCAGGCCTCTGTCTTGTCTAGAAGAGGCCAAAGTGGCAAGATTCTTAAAGAAATTATTCTGTACCTAATGCTCAGAGAGAGGGCATGTGAGGATCTCAGTCAGCTCCCTTCTTCTGACTGGAATACTGAGTTCCCTGCTCCTTCTACATGATGGTCTAATTATGAAAGCGGGAATAAAAGAACCAAACTCCTGCATAACCCAAATGGCTTTAGATTTTTTGGGTAGGTTCTGCTTTAAAAATGCAAACAAAATTTCCTGAACTAAGGTGACTTCTGATGGTCTTGGGATGATAAGCTTTTATGAGCTTTCTGGAAAGAAGACTGGAGTTTCACAGTAGCAGTGGCTCCCACACTGGTGTGAACATCAGAGTCACCTGGAAGGATTGTTCAAACACAGCCCTCTGGGACCCATGCATAGCTCCTGATTTAGAAAGTCTGGGGTGAGGCCTGAGAGTTTGCATTTCCAACAAGTTCCCAGGTGATGCTGCTGCTGCTGCTATGGGAACCCATTTAGAGAACCGTTGCCTGACAGCATTCTGTTGTAACCTCGTGGGGGGAGAGGGACATTGTGGAGGGGCAGGGGGACAGTGAACCGTGAAGGAGTGTAAACAGATTCCTCTTAGCTATGGCAAAATCACCCCCCTGTTTCCTCGCACAGCTTTTCAGATGTTCTCCTTACTCCAAAGAACATCAACAACACATTGCGCTTTTGTTAGATAAATCCGCCGGGCAGGGATAAGTTAAAGCTAATGGCAAGTCAGGGACAAATAACCAGGCAGCTGGGCCATTACTAGAGATACATTGAGGTGATTTATTTAAATTTGCTTGATGGTTTTTCTAGTAGGGAAATGAAATGTTCTTTCTGTGCTGCAGGTGTTCAAGTGCTTTTTTAAATGGCGAGATATTTAAAGTGACAGGCAAGTCAAGGTTAAGAAGGTTATGTGAGAGTACAAAGCCAGTGGTTTCTGAACATCCTGATTAAAACTCTTTTGCTCCTTTAGAAAAGGTGAGAGTGAGTATGTAGGTTTATATTAAAATAGTTAACCCCATTGTATCTCAAACTAGTCTTGAAGTATGTGTTATTACTGCTCAAAGTTTCCTCGTGACAGTCTCTTTTCTACAGATTTATGGTTGTTTTGCCTTTTTAATTATTTTCTAAACTAAAGGTTCTATGTAGCACAAGAGAGGTTAGTTTGATGATCTCCATTCCACAAGTGGTCCAGTACAGCTAAATGATTAGCTAAAATTACTTGGTTTAGCATCCAAACTGGAAACACAGTCCTAGACTTGAGTTTTCAGGCCCCACCTCCATTTTTCAGCCCTGGCTTTCCACCTGAACTTCCTCTATTAAAGCATCTCTTGGGAAGATAAGTTTTCTATAGTTGTGTCTTATCCCCAGTTATAACTGAGGTCCTCTTAAGGTCTGGCGTTTCTCTCTCATACTGAAATGTTCAGGCCTCAGTTGATAGCAAGGCAGCAGGCATTTTTTTCCCTGTATCTTTCATATAATGACCATGAAACTCCTTCCACAAGAACATAGAGGTTTTGTTCTGTTCTGTTTCTAATTTCAGAACAATAAGTTTTTAATGCACCACCACCCACCGGAAAAAGAGCACACAGTGACTGACAAGGTGAGGTCTTTGTTTGGTTGTATTTCAAATCTCGTACTTTCTGAAATCCCTAACACTTTGGCTATAAATCACTAAAAGGTGGATGTTCTCTAAAATGAATTTTGCATGAAATGTCAGCCAGAGTCAAGGGGACAGCTACAATATTTACGACTGGTGGTATTTCTTAGGGGAGGTAAAAGAAAATGAAGCCAATATAGTTTAGCTTAGTACTTGGGGGCAGGGAAGAAAGGGAAGATACCACATTTCTTTCACTCACCCAGATAGTTTGTTTATTCCATTTTCAGGGCAAATAAAACCTGTTGTGAACAAAGCACAGGGTGCACGAGTGTTGATCCCTGTGGGCAAAGTGTGGGCTGGAAGAATGGGCAGCCGTGTAAGGGAAATATAAACAAAGTGGAAACTACTATGGTGATGTACTTGTTACTAAGGAGATTATTTTACTAAGTCCTCTATTTCTGTAAGACAATCTGATCCTAATCACAGCTTCTGGTCATTTGCCTTCGAAAGTAAAGTGTTCTGTTTATTTGGAGGAGGGAATGTTACAGAGATAATGTAACATCCCAGTGTCCTTCGTCGGTAAGAAAACACAAACCGTCTCTGCCTGACATTTAAGGCAGGCGCTAAGTTATATTTTCAAAGTTCTGTTCCTCTAGTCTTTCTTCCTAACCATATTTTAGTCACCTGGGTCCCTTGGGTATTTCTGTCCTTGTGCTTTTGCTTGAAAACTCTACATATGGTACATTCTTCTCCTTTCTTTCTATCCAAGTAATTCTTGTTCATTAAAAAACAAAACAAAACAAAACAAAACCTTTATTCCATTGTATATGTGTACCACATCTTCTTTATCCAATCATCTATTGAAGGACACTTTGGTTGTTTCCATGTCTTGGCTACCGTGAACAATGCTGCAATGAACATAAGGGTGCATATATATTTGCAAATAAATGTCTTTAAATATTTAGGATAGATGCCCAGAAGAGGGATAGCTGGGTCATCTGGTAACTCTAGTCTTAATTTTTTGGGGAAACTGCACACTGTTTTCCACAGTGGCTGTACCATTCACATCCCCACCAGCAGTGAATGAGGGTTCTTTTTTCTTAACAGCCTCTCCAACACTTATTACTTTTATTATTGATAATAGCCATAGAAACAGGTGTGAGGTGGTATCTCATTGTAGTTTTGATTTACATTTCCCTAATAGTTAGTGAAGTTGAGCATCTTTTCATATGTCTGTTGGCCATTTGCATGTCTTCTTGGGAGAAGTATCAGTTCAGGTCTTCTGGCCACTACTCAGCCATAAGATGAAATACTGCCATTTGCAACAACATAGATGGACCTTGAGAATATTATGGTAAGTGAAAAAAGCCAGGCAGAAAAAAGTCAAGAACCACATGATTTCATTCATATGTGAGATATAAAACTGAAAGCAACAAATGAGAAAAGCAAACAAAAACTCATAGACACAGGCAACAGTATAGTGGTTACCAGAGGGAAGGAGGCTGGGGGATAATAAAGGGAGTCGAACACAGGGATGGGCAAGAGTAGGGTCAGTTGTGAGTATGTGAAACACAGAGTTAATAAAGCTTCTGTAATAATCATAACCTGTATGTCTTTTTCAATACAAATAATGGTAAACCTATTTTTGCCTGCCCCTGTAGATGGTGACATAAGATTTGACTTTGGGTGGTGGGCATACAATGCAATATACAGATGATGTATCATAAGAGAGTACACTTAAAACCTATATAATTTTATTAACCAATGTCACGCCAATAAATTTTTACAAATCCTTCTTAAGGTACCTCACTGTCTTAGCTCAGGGCATTGTAACAAAATACCACAGACTGGGTGGCTTAAACAATAGGCATTTATTTTTCACAGTTCTGGAAGCTGTCAAGTCCAAGATCAATGTACTGGCAGAATCTGTTCGTGGTTGGCACATGGCAGAGCTCTCTTCCTGGCTGGCAAAGGGCAGCTTTCTTGCTGTGTCCTCAGATAGCTGAGAGAGCATGAGAGCGCTCTGGTATCTCTTCTTAGGAAAACACCCATCCCACTACGGAGGCCTCACCCTCATGATCTCATCTAAGCCTAGTTACTTCCTGAAGGCTCCACCTCCAAATATCCTCATATTGGGGATTATGGCTTCAGCATATGAATTTTGAGGGGACACAAACATTCAGTACATAATAGTCACATACCATGCAGTTTATAGATTTAAGTATAATTCTATTGTTTTTAGTATATTCAGTGTGCAGTCATCACCATAATTTATATTTAGAACATTTTCATTGCTCCGGAAAGAAACCCTGAACCCATTAGCAGGCTCTATCTACATATATCTGTATCTAGATGAATAACTTCTCCATATAGCAGCCTATGTGAGATATTTCATGTAAATGGAATCATAATGTGTGGCCTTTTGTGACTGGCTTCTTTCACTAAGCATACTGTTTTCAAAGCTCAGCCAAGTCGCAGCGTGTATCAGCGCTCTGTTCCTTTTCGTGGCCAAATATTTCATGGTATGAAAGTAGCACTTTTTACTTATACATTCGTAAGGAGATGGACACTTAGATTACTTCTATCTTTTGGATATTGTGAGTAATACTGCCATAAATATTGGTGTACAAGTTTTTGTGTGGACATAGGTTTTCATTTCTCTTGGATATATGAAGTCTGTCCGGAGAAAGTCCAAACATTGTTAGTATAATGAGAGTGGTTTATGTGACATCCATGTAACCTGGCAGCCCAGGAGAATGGACTGAATGAGCATGAGTGAACAATGGTGACTTCACTGTACTAGTCAGAGGGGGATGCCACTGAGTGAGCATCGGTACTGTGTGGCTATCACATTCAAAATGACTGAGAGAGTACAACAATGAATCTGCCTCCAATTTTGTGTTAAGCTTGAACATTTCTCTATGGAAACTATTTGGAATATTCAGAAGGTGACAGCTACAGGCAACTGATGATTGGCAGTTTCATCATGACAATGTGGCTGCTCATGCATTACGTCTCATGCATAATTTTTTTGGCAAAACATCAAATCACCCAGGCAACTCAGCCCCCTTACAGCCCAGATTTGGCACCCTGCGACTTCTGGCTTTTCCCCAAACTAAAATCACCTCTGAAAGGGATAAGATTTCACACTGTCGATGAGATTCAGGAATATATGAGGGGGCAGCTGATGGTGATTGGGAGAACTGAGTGAGGTCCCAAGGTGCCTACTTTGAAGGGGACTGGGGCATCATTGCCCTATGTACAATGTTCTTGTATCTTCTTCAATAAATGTCTCTATTTTTCATATTACATGCTGGATACCTTTTGGACCAGCCTCATATACCCAGGAGTGAAATTGCTGGGTCATGATAACTGTTCATTAATTTAAAGAAATACCAGACTATCTTTCAAAATGACTGTACTCTCTTACCATCCCACCAACAATAAATGGGAGCTACAATTTATCTGCATCCTTGCCAACAAATACTATTGCTGTGTCTTTTAAAAATTTTAGCTATTCTAATGGGTGTGAGTGTTTTTTTTTAAATTATATTTTATTGATTATGCTATTACAGTTGTCTTGATTTCCCCCTCTTTGATCCCTTCTATCCAGCACCCCCCACTCCCTCAGGCAATCACCCCACCATTGTTCATGTCCATGGGTCTGCGTATAAGTTCTTTGGCTATGCTATTTCCTACACTGAACTTTACATCCCCATGGCTATTCTGTAACTACCTATTTGTACTTCTTAATCCTCTCACCTCTTCACCCATTCCCCACATCCACTTCCTATCTGGCAACTATCAAAACACTCTCTATATCCATGATTCTGTTTCTGTTCTTCTTGTTTGCTTAGTTTGTTTTTTAAATTCAACTGTTGACAGATAAGTACTTTTTGCCATTTTATTGTTCATAGTTTTGATCTTCTGTTTCTTAAATAAGTCCCTTTAATATTTCATATAATAATGGTTTGGTGATGATGAACTCCTTTAGTTTTTTCTTGTCTGGGAAGCTCTTTATCTACCCTTTGATTCTAAGTGGTAGCTTTGCTGGGTAGAGCAATCTTGGCTGCAGGTCCCTGCTTTTCATGACTTTGAACATTTCTTGCCAATCCCTTCTAGGCTACAAAGTTTTTTTTGAGAAACCAGCTGACAGTCTTATGGGAACTCCCCTGAGGGTAACTAACTTCTTTCCTCTTGCTGCTTTTATGATTCTCTCATAATATGTATCTTTAACCTTTGAAATTTTAATTATGATGTGTCTTGGAATGGTCCTCTTTGCATCCATCTCGTTTGGGACTCTGTGTTTCCTGGACTTGCATGTCTATTTCCTTCACCAAATTAGGGAATTTGTCTTTCATTATTTTATCAAATAGATTTCTAATTTCTTGCTCTTTCTCTTCTCCTTCTGGTACCCCTATGATGCGAATGTTGGACCTTTTGAAGTTGTCCCAGAGGCTGCTTATACTATCCTCATTTTCTTGGATTCTTTTATCTTCTTGTTCTGATTGGTTGGTTTTTGCTTCCTCATGTTCCAAATCATTGATTTGATTCTCATTTTCATCTAATCTGCTGTTGTTTCCCTGTAAATTGTTCTTTATTTCAATTAGTGTATCCTTCATTTCTGACTGGCTCTGTTTTATGTTCTTTATTCCTCACTAAGTTCCTTGAGGATTGTTAGAACTAGTGTTTTGAGCTCTGCATCTGATAGATTGTTTATCTCCCTTTTGTTCTTTTTCTGGAGTTTTGATCTGTCCTTTCATTTGGGCCATGTTTCTTTATCTCTTTGTTTTGGCAGCCTCCCAGTGTTTGTTTCTATGTATTAGGTAGAGCTGCTTTGTCTCTGTGTCTTGGTAGTGTGGCCTATTGAGGTAGATGTCTTGTAGGGTTCAGTGGCACAGCCTCCTTTATCACCCATACTGAGTACTTGAGGTTTGCCTTCGTGTGGGCTGAGTACACTCCCCCTCTTGTAATTGAGCCTTGGTTACCGTTGGCAGATCAATGGGAGGGATTTACCCAGGCCAATCAGCTTCAAGGATTGGCTGTGGTCACAGACTACCAACCTGCACCCTCCTGGAGAATCAGTTGTGCAGGGACAGGGTGGTGGTGGTGCTTCAACATCTGTAGCTGTTCACAGGTGTGCAAGCCCTGAGGTTTCCTGGATGGTTCAGGCCAAGGTCAGCCCCGACCTGGGTTTTACCCAGGGTCACCCTGCCTGAGCTATAAAGTAATCTGAGAAGGCTGCTACTTGTGGTGAGCTTGAAGATTCTCAGGTGAAACCAAGCTGTGAATCTAGGCTGGTTTGCTGCTAGTGCCAGGCCTGGGGCTCCCTGAGGCCAGCTGTTGCTTGTCTGAGAGGATTTAGGAAGTTGTCAAGCAGGAGCCAAGACCAGCCATTCATATGGAAAAGCAGCTTGGGTGGACCATAAGTAGGGTGGGGCAGAGTCTCTGGAGATCTCCAAGGCAGGTCAAACATTGTTAGCCAGGTTGTTGGAGTCTCAGGTATGGCACCAGTTTGCTGGTTCTGTGGGGGGAGAGTTTAGAAAAGGGACAATGGCCTCTGCTCGCCTTGGTGCCAGACACTTCAGTTTCTCCCTTTATGGCATTGTGCTTTTCAAGCTGCTCCCCCTGTGTTGGAGCTTAGAAGGAGTGAGTCTGAGCAGGTGAGTCTGTGTGTGGGTTCTTGAAGAGAAACTGCTTGTGGCTCCAGCAGTTTCTTCCATCATTCAATCCCTGTTGGTTTTGCAGCCAGAAGTTGTGAGGACTTATCTTCCTGGAACTGGAACCCTAGGCTGGGGGCCTGGTGTGGGGCTGGGACTCCTCACTCCTAAGATATCCCTCCAGAATTTTTATCCACCATATGTGGGTGAGGGACCAGCCCATTCCACATCTCTGCCCCTCCTACCAGTCTGGATGGATGTGGTTTCTTTAATTTCATAGTTTTCAGACTTATATTCAACTTAATTTCTGACAGTTTTGAGTGATGGTTGTTCTATATTTTAGTTATAATTTTGATGTGGTTGTATGAAGAAGTGAGCCATGTTTACCTATGGCGCCATCTTGACCGGAAGTTGGTGTGAAGTGGTTTTGACTTACATTTCCTTTAGGCACTAATAAGATGACTAATGAAAGCATTTTAAAATCAGATATAGAGACAAAGCTCCAATTTTATTCTTTTCCATGATAGCACCATTTGTTGAAGATTATTCTTTCCCCATGGAATTAACATAGCACCCTTGTCTAAAATCACTTGACCATAAATGTGAGCACTTATTTCTAAACTTTCAATTCCATTCCATTGAACTATATGTCTATCCTAACACTGTCTTGATTAGTGTAGTTTGTTAGTAAGTTTTGAAATTGGGAAGAATGTGTCTCCCAACTTTGTTCTTCAAGATTATATTGGCGCTTCTGGGTCCCTCGCATTTCCATGTGAATTTTAGAATCAGTTGTCAATTTCGACAAAAAAGCCAGCTGGGGTTTTGGTAGAGATTGTGTTCAGTCTGTGCATGAATTTGGGGAGTACTGTCATCTTAACAATATTATGTCTTCTAATATATAAACATGGAACATCTTTCTGTTTATTTATATCTTCTTAAATTTCCTTCAACAATACTGAATTTTTCAGAATGTTTTATGCTTCTTTGGTTAAATTTATTCTTATATATTTTATTCTTTTTGATACTATTGTGAATGAATTGTTTTCTTAATTTCATGTGTGTGTTGCTCACTGCTACTATG
>VMDR010029263.1:0-12815 GCA_007922815.1 Macrotus californicus | reverse complement strand
GGAATGTCTTAATTTTTGCCTTTATTTTTGAAGGATGGTTTGCTGAATATACAATTATTTCTGGCAGGTTTTTCTTTTAGCACTTTCTAGCATTCCACTGCTGTCTGTTCTTCATTTTGTTCAGATGCAAAACCAGCTAATATTCATATTGGTGCGTGCTTATATATGATGAGTTAATTTTCTCTGTTGCTTTCAAATTTTTCTGATTGTCTTTGGATTTCAGTAGTTTGTTTATAATATGTTTTAGTATGAATCTTTTTATGTTTATTTTTTGTGGGGTTTGGTGAGTATCTTGGCTTTTTAAAGTAATAATTCTCATCAGATATGAGAATTTTGGGACATTTATTTCTAATTTTTGTTCATTTTCTTCCTCTGATACTTCCACTAAATATATGTTGGATGTTTGTGGCTATTCTCTAGGTCTCTAAGGCTGTGTTCATTTTCTTCAGTCCTTTCTTCTTTGATTTTCAAATTGGATAATTTATCTTGATCTATCATCAAGTTTACTGCATCATTTTCCATTTCACATCTCTTGTTCACCTATTTAGGTCATGCTCACGAATTTTTATTAGGTTCGCTGTGATAATTTCCATTTCTCAATCAGCCCTTCTAAACCGGTTTTTAGGAACATCCCACTAAATGTTTGGTTGGTCCACTGCTTGCCCCAGCTGGCACCCACACCTCAGTCTGCCAGAGCTGTCAGTTTCCCCGTTCATTTGTAACTGAATTTTCTCGTTCACTGGCAACGCCACAGAAGCTTCAGGATTCTGTCCTCTGCTCAGAATCAAGCACACTCCCTATTGAGCAAGACCAGTCTGGCCCTAGTTGCACTGATAGACTTGGGAAGGGAGGTGTAAAATAGGAACAGCCCTATGCAGAGGAGCCATGCACGCTTGCTCTTACTCAATAATGTCACAGCAGTTTTTCTTGAGTAAATACTTCTCAATTCGTTGTTTGCTTTTGGTTGATTTCCTGAGATAGTCTTTAACAAATGTATCCAATTTAATATTTGTTTTACGGAGATATAATTATTTACTGACTTCTTTAGTATACGGAAGTCTGAAGATTCATTTCTGGGTCTATTGAATTCAATAGAAATTGTTTTCTGGATATGTGAACAATTTACCTTTCAGAGAAGTAGTATATTGTGATCTAAGTAAAATGGTAGCAATCATTTCATTGCATTACATTATGTTATCACTCTGCTAGGTGTTTTTCATTCAGGATGTATTCGCAACAGCTCTGCAAGGTAACCATTGTCTTCATTTTACAGGTACAGATACTTAGACTCAGCGAGGTACATGGTTTGTCCTGTTGTGCATTATTCGTAGTGCCA
This sequence comes from Macrotus californicus, assembly GCA_007922815.1. Classification (NCBI taxonomy): domain Eukaryota; kingdom Metazoa; phylum Chordata; class Mammalia; order Chiroptera; family Phyllostomidae; genus Macrotus; species Macrotus californicus. The sequence continues at coordinate 11,479 of VMDR010029263.1, read as the reverse complement.
TTTATGTTACGTGGGTTGACATTGACTTAGCTTGAGTATAAGAAGCAACTGTTCAAGTGGCATTTTTAGTCAATTTTATCTCAGAAAATCAGTTACATTTGATTCAACCAAGATTTATCAAGAAGTTGACCAGTGTTAAGCAGTGTGAAGGACAGGGCTGCAGGGAGGAAGATTGAAAGAGGGCAATGTGAAACAGTGTGCATAATACATAAGGCAGAAGAGGGCCTGGTTCCCTCTCTCACAGAATTCACAATCACAGTATTCAACTCATTTTAACACAATCGACTAGTAAGTGTTTTGATACAGTGATGCTCAAAACTTAATGTGCATTCAGGTTACCTGTTAAATTACAGATCCTGACTCAGTGAGTCTGAGTGGGACCTGACATTCTGTATTTTTAGAAAGTTTCTAGGAGATGGTGATGCTGCTGATTTATGGGTCACACATTAAGGAGCAAAGCTCTAGTATGGATGTAAGCAAGGATTTATAAGATCACACAGAAGATATATTAATTTTGCTATGGTTAGTTGAGGAAGAAAACTTTGTTTCAGAGAGATTAAATGATTTGCCCTTTAAAGCTATTTTTTTAGTAATGCAATTGGATACATATTGGAACCGGATAGCATTTGATCTGGGCCTAAAATGATAAATAGAATCATAATAGGAACACTCACCTTTCCAAGTAGACAGGAAAACTTTGGCATGACATGGAAATGATGTGTTTATGTATGTTATTAACTGGAAACACCTTTTTAAAACAATGTTTATTTTTGCTGGTTTAAACAATATCTAGTTAGGCGTAGTTTCCAAATATCAGGCTATACATTTAGTGCAATGCTTGCTACATAAAAGGACCCCTTAATTTCAGTGTCTGAAAATGGTAAATGTTTAGTTTTTACTCACCGAAGAGTTTGACAGGGATGTATGTTCCTAAGACATCTTCCCTCTCAAGCAATGATTTGGTGACTTTTACCTTACCATTCACCATATTTGATATGTTACTTCCAAGGTCACCATACATCTGTTTTTTTTTTTTTTGTTTGTTTGTTTTTTTACCAAGCTTGCTGAACAGTAGACAGGGTAGAGAAGGCAATCTGTTTCTTACCACCTTGCCACTGGAAGGGAGACGCATTGCTATTCCTCCCATGCAGTAAACTATCACAGAGCTCTCTGAGATCCAAGAGGAGGACCTGCCTAGGTGGAGAGATGTATCTAACAATTAGTTGTCAATTCTTCTCTGGAGTGAGTATGGGGGATTGGGCCTGGAGAACAGGAAACTGCAAATTATTAATGTGTATGATATATTTTTCATATAACAAGGAACTTATAAATATTGTAAAATAGCATGTTATAGCACTGTAGTTTCTTTTTTTTTAAGATTTATTTATTAACTTGTTTGTAGAGAGGGGAAGGGAGGGAGAAAGTGAGGGAGAGAAACATCAATGTGTGGTTGCCTCTCATGCACCCTGCTGAGGACCTGGCTTGCAACCCAGGCATGTGCCCTGATTGGGAATTGAACTGGCAACCCTTTGGTTTGTAGTCCAGCACTCACTCCACTGAGCCACACCAGTCAGGTCAGTACTGTGGCTTCTAATCTTATTGACTTTGTTAAATTATATAACTCTTTGTGAAGAGACAGGTGGTTTATGTTTGTTCTATAATTCTACTCTTAAAAGGGTACTTTTAACTTTGTTTTTCAAAAGATAATTTTTTCAAAGTTTATGTTACCCCCTCAACCCTCCCCAATATGTAAATGAAAAAGAACATGAGCAGAAGGAGAATCTTTATTCCTTCAATTTTCTAGTGCTTGCTCAAACATGAAAAATAAAGCAAAATAAATTAAAAACACAATTTAAAAAATGTATCTTAGTTTCAAGAAATCATAAGTAAAGCATATTTTCTGTGTAAGTGTAATTCAGGAGGGAAAAGGGTTAGGCCAGGAGAGGGAAAACCTTGCCTTTAAATCAAGCTCTGGCATTTTTTTAAAAATTATTTTATTGTTGTTCAATTACAGTTATCTGCATTTCCCACCCCCCCAACCCCAACCCATCCCACCTCTCTCCCTTGTTTCCACCCTCCCCCTTGGTTATGTCCATGTATCCTTTATAGTAGTTTCTAAAAGCCCTCCCTCCTCCCCTCCCCTCTGGCTATTATTAGATTGTTCTTAATTTCAATATCACTGGTTATATTTTGTTTGCTTTATTCTTTTGTTGATTATGTTCCAGTTAAAGGTGAGATCATGTGGTATTTGTTCCTCATCGCCTGGCTTATTTCACTTAGCATAATCCTCTCCAGTTCCACCCATATCAAGCCCTGGCATTTTGTGCCCATTGGCTTCGACATGAGCTTTGTGAGCTCGGGTTTTCTTGTTTAAGTAATGGGGGACCAGAGTGTCTGTTCCCTCTCCTGAAACAACTATTTTAGGAATAAGAAAAATAAGGTGAACATATACACTTTTAAAACCAAGGAAAGTAATATTTAAATATATGATTTTCAGGAGAAAATTTATTTATCCTGAATTAACATAACGTAAGACATCCAGATAATAGCATTCATTTTATCAATTATCCATGACACTTACCATATTTTTTAGTAGTAAACAATGTAAGAATACAATCAATTTTGGCCACTTCATATTCTTTTAAAATGCTCCCTTGAAATGTTATAAAAATTATTGTAACATTGATAGCAAGATTCATTTTAGGACAGGAATAATCTTTCTTTTGGGTTTAAATAAATATACATACTTGAATGATAACTCTATCATCATAATTTTATATAAAGTTAGTACCATTGTTTTTTATTTTGATATTTGATAAAATGAAAACTGGATATTTTAACTACTTTTAAAATCAACAGACCTTTATTTTCAGAAATTTAAAAATCAGCCTTAGATTGGACTATCATGTTTAAAAATATTTACTAAGAATACAGGGATTTCTGGAAGGATAAAGCATTACCACAGGCTTGAAATTTTTTCTTTTCTCTCACCTTCTTTTCATTTTTTCATGTTAAACCAACTGTATGCAGCCCCCGTCTATAAGCAGTAAAATGCACCTCTCATTTCTATGTGCTCATTATTTTAAAATTGTGCTAAAATCCAAGTAACATGAATGCTCCCGCCTGAATCACTTTTCAGTGTACAATTCATGTGTTAAGTACAGTGAGCAGCAAGTAAGCCATAGAGATCTAACACACAGTGTAGTGAATATGCACAATAATAATGGACTACAATTATGAATTTCTTTTTAAAAAAGGACCACATAGGTGTAAATAGGCTTTTGAATGACCATTGGAAGATCTGGAGCAGATACCACAGATTTGAACGTGCACAGCATAGGTCACATTAGTCATTTTTCGTATATAACTTACTGATTCAGTGTGAAGTAACACTAGTTAATTTGACGTTTACTGATTTATTTCAGAATCAAATTGAATCTTAACAAATTTTAAAAACAGGTCATGCTGGAAAGTTTCCATGTAATCTTAGCTATTGAAATAGGTAAGTAGGTGAGAATTTAAAAAAAGGAATATTGTCATGAAAAAGTACAAAATGATTCTTGTTGATCCCTGCTGGAGTTTTCCTCTGTTTTGAGGACATTTGCCCAGAAGTAAGACCTATTGCTTTTGTTCCTAATGCAAGGTTCTCAGAGAGCCTCTGAAGGGTCTGCATCTTCCCCCAGAAATCATTTAGCTCAAGCTCAGATGGCATCCAGAATCCTGCAATGTCCTTGGGTAGAGCAGAGTCACTCTGATAGGAGACTCCTCAGAGAATAGGGCCTTCCTGAGATTTGCCTATTCCTTTTCAGCCACTTAGAAGAAGGCATGTGTAAAGGTTTTTTGAATTATTTTTCTCAATCATTTATTTTAATGCTGGCATCCTGCTTCCTCCCCCCTGACAACTGTTTTCACCATGTGTTATTTTCCAGGCATGGTGGTAGCCATTCCAAGATTTAAGAAGACATGATATTTTATTCTGTGAGCTTATGTGCTATCATGGAGACATAGACACCAAAAGATGATATAAAATCAATACTGTGGAGGTTGGTAGAGATCTCCTCAGGATTGAAGAGGTTACAGAGCATGGGGTGCCTCACACAGCTGGGAAAGGAAGACAGGAGAAGGTTCCTAGACATGACAGTAACTTGGGACAAGGCCAGAAGAGAAGGGGAAGTCTGCCAGGCACAGAAAATAGTAGAGGGTGGAGGGCCTTCCTGATAACTGAAACTCAGCAAAGGCAGGACATGAGGAGAAACTTAGAGTGCACTAGGGAACTGCAGGTGGACGCATTTCCCGATCTTCACTTTGAGATAGTTAATACTTTCTAAAGATGTTTTTATCACCAAGGAATACTTACGACTGCTTATTCAGGCTTCTACTAGGTTAGTTATATTTAGTTCTTTGGCCGAGATGTGCATAAAATAACAGCTATGTGTTTGGAGTTGGCATAGTGGGAAGGCTATGAGTCAGAATTATATACTCCTGGGGTCACTTCCCAGCTCTGCCACCCACTCATTACGTTACCAAGGACAAATTAGTTAAACACTCAGAGCTTTTGTTTCTTTATCCCTGAAACAGATAAAAATAGATACATTATACAGTTGACTTTAGGATTAAATAACATGTTTTTAAGACAGAATAGTATGAGTCCAAACTAGCCCCTCAAAAGATTGGCAGCTTTTACTATTATATTGGTTGGTGTAAATGTCAGTTTGTATTTTTAAATATTAAATAAAACATTGAATTTAGTAGTCATAGAACAATGAAAATATTATTTTATGTATCTAAGTTACTTAGGCTTATATATTAGGCTTTTTAGTCATATTTTATTTCTTTTTGTTAACAGGCAAAATCTCAAATATTAGCCAATGTATTGGATGTTGCCCATCAGTTTATAAAGGAAGTTAATCCCAATGAACCCAAAAGAGAAAATCACTCCACAAAAGAGACTAGTAAAACCCAGCATAAACATCCATCGCCTCTTCTGCAGGGGAGCAGCTCTGAGGTAAGCTGAAGAAAACAGAAGAGACATTTTCTGTCATACACGATCAGGGAGACTGTCATGCATATACTTAAGTGGAGATGTAGAGTTTTGCAGATTATTTTATCACATTGTTGTTTAATATGTATTTGTTTTTTATTAATCAAAAACCTCTTGACTATAAAAATCCCTTTAAGAGATTGCTTTGATTCCAGTGAACGCTGGTTTTTTGATGAATGATCTTTTGCCCATGTGGCTTTCTGGGCATTTCCACCATGTCAGGAAATAAATGAGTATTTGAGGAACATAAAAGTAGATAACACAATGCAATATAATGATTTTATATTAATCAGAACTTCAGACAGGCTAAAAATACAAAATCTTGCCAAATGTTTTGGTGATAGTAAATCTCCCAGTTATTTACAATCGGATTTATGACAAATGGGGGTGGTTATTGAGATTGATTACTGATCCCACAGTGTGCGAGATAAGTTTTCACCAGCTCATGTCCATATTTTTATAATAGACTTGTTATATTGATTATTTAGCAAAAAACAAACGTCCTCAGATTTTGATCTGTGTAGTAATCCTCATTCTTTTAGATGCCACTCACCTTCTCAGTGCAGTTCAGAAGTAGTGTACAGCTCGCCCACAGTCACACAGCTCGTTACTTGGTGACAGAGTGAGGCTTGGACTCCATCAGTCTGTTGAGTTCCATGCTCACAGAATATAAAAGAAAACGTGCTCCATGTTGGTGGGACCTCTTTCCAGCAGAGGAACTACACTTGAATTGTCCAGGAAAGTCCGCACATTTGAATGGATTTCACGTTCTAATAGACCTGCCATGGCTGTTTGAGAGGAATTGCTGAACAAGTTAGAACCTCTTAATTATAATAATAATATATTGAAGACTGACAGCGTGCCAGACACTGCCCTAAATATTTCACCTGTAGTATCTATTTTTGTCCTTTCTTAGTTCTTTATTCTAGATGATAAAATAGTGGCAAAAATCAGTTTTTACAAAAACACCGAAGGAATTATTGATAATGGAACTTCTGTTTGAATCCAGATCTTCTGATTTCAAATATTTGCTTTTAACCACTACTCTAAGACTGTGGTTTTAAGATTGTTACTTCATTCCTGCCATTTTATCTAATTTATCCTATTGGTAATAATAGAGATAAAGCAACAACTAACATTTATTAAACACCTGATGCTAAGCATTGTGCTTAGTTATTTATCTGCCTTATCTCACTCAGTAATCACAATAGCCATATGTTTTGCACTACTATTACTTCACTTAACAGATAGGGACGGTGGAGGTTAAGTAAGTAGCCCTATTAAAAAGCTACAGAGCTTATTGCTTTGCCTGTGTTTCTAATCCCTACAGTAAATGCTGCCTCTTGTCCACATAGATCACTGATGTATAGGCCCTCCACCCCTTGTCTTAAGAGCTTTAATTCAATGGTTTCATCTAAGAGTATCTATTTAATCAACTAGAGAAACAGAACTGAACTCAGTACCTCTGTGGGTTGGGTCCAGATGTGTGGGTTTAGCACCTGCTCAGTGACTCTGGTGGGTATTCCTGGTTGGGAATCTCTGCCATCGACCCTCAGGTGTGCACCTGTCTGCAGTGCACACACTGAAGAGGTACCCCTTCGCCCATAGGCATGGTACTCTTCTGTGTTGAAGAGCGGTGGTTCTCCAAGGTGATGCTTCTGTAATAAGTGTCAAAGCAGCGGCTGTGATTCTTGGTTTGCTACTCAAATTTTGATTTTCTTTCACATCTGGGTTCCAGCCCAGGAATCTGATTTTCAGTTAGCCTACTAAGCAATTCCAAAGCCCAGGAGGGCCAGAGTGGAGTTAATGCCTAGTATCTGTCTTAGGACTTTGCTTATGGATTCAGGCCATTGGACATCCTTTGAAAAGGATGCAGTTCATGAGAGAGCTTTGAAATACTGACCCTGATTTTCTTATAACTTTCATAACATCCAGCTATTTGCTTAGTCTTTTTGATCCTCTGTTTCTTCTTCTGGAAAGTGGGGGTATGTGTACAAAACCGGAATTACCTTCTGGAAGGGGGGCCCCTTTTAGTACAGGTTTCCTGCTGAGTATTCTAGGAACCCATCTGAATCAGTGTACCAGCTGGTGGTATTGTGAGAGGATGAGTTTGGTTTCGGGGAATTTTTTTGAAGACTCTTTCAACATGTTTGCCCATTTATTGAAGGTTGATTTATGGGTGCACCTGCCCACACTGTGCTGAGTGTTCTGCAGTTTTTGACCAAAAACAGCATGACCTCTGTGCCCCACCCTCTCTCTCCATTTACCCCATTTCACACCAAGTGACTTTTTTTTGCTTGTTTGTTTCCCTGGATGAAAAAAAAAATCCTCAAATGTAAACATTTTGCTGATGTGGAAGAGGTGAAACAAAAAAAATAGCAGAAATACTGCAAGGCATCAAAATAGATGAGTTCAAAAACTGTTTTGAGCAGTGGAAAAAATGTCTTGATAGGTATATTGTATCAAATGAAGACTACTTTGAAGGCGACTGACGTTTAAACATGTAAGAGTAAATACACAATTTTTTATAAATAAATTCCATTTTTGGGTCCTCCTTATATATATTCAACATGCCTGTGTGTGTATATATGCATATATGTGTATATATGTACACATATATTTATACAGATGTGTACACATGTATGTATATGCATACAAAAAGTGGGGTGAACCTATCTTGTAGGGAAGGACATCATTTGGCCCATGGGGGTAATGCTTGTACAGCGCTGCTTCTTCACATTTTCCAGCCCTTTTAGAATTGGGCAGGGTCATGTTGATCGCTGAGTGGAAGTGACATATGACAGTTCCAGACTGAAACAATTAAGAGCCAATGCACAGCCCACTGGCTTTTTCCTACCCTGCCACCCTATGTGGAAGCCAAGGAATCCAAAGGCAGAGCTATAAAATTCAAATGTCTTGTATCACTGATTTATTGCTTGGAAAGGTGCTGCCCTGCAGAGCTGCTGGAATGACTGCAAATTTAAACCATTTTTATAATAAACACCGAGTTTTCAATGCTTCTTCATTAGTGCAGCATATATACATACATATACATGCATACACTCACACATTGCTTCCTGGATACCTGTAATTACCTTCCAGCATACTCATAAAATTCAGTGTTTTCAAACCAAGTTCATTATTTCTCCTCCACAACCTATAGTCATTGCTGTTGGTGTCAGCCCATCTTGCAGCTTCCCAGGCTGACAAGAACAGTTGTTTTTTGTTGTCCTTTCTCTCCTGCCTCTGCACATCCATTCGGTTGCCGTGTCTCACGCAGTCTGCCATCTGAAACCTCTCTTTAATGTGTGGTCATTTCTGTTCTTATTGTTATCCCCAAATACTGAAACCAGGTTTTATTCAAAGTGCAAAAGGTTTATAGAGTGTACATTTCATTTCATTCTCTTCCCTTCTGAAAATCAATCATATTTTCAATTTTGTATGTATTTATTGAAACCAACATTATTATGTTTTGCATATTGCTCTGCAAACATGCTTTTTAAACTTGACAAAATAGTTTGATATCTTTAAAAAGACATTCTAAAACCTCATTCTATATACTGGCTATAAAATATTTCATTTTTTGGACTTTTAAAAATCTAATTTCCACTGATAAGCATTTATAATGTTTCAGTTTTTGCCAGTACAAACTATAGCATAAAGAATAATTTGGAAAAATGTTGTTTGCCATATATGTGTATATTTACATAATAAATTCCTGAAATTCCTAAGTAAAGGGGGTTATACATCTGTAATGTTGGTATTTCCACATGGCTGTAACATTTTCATTGCTTTCCTTCCAGCTACACTCACTATTCCCCGATTTCTCTCTTTCCCACAAAACTCTGTGGAACTCTTCAGTGGCTTTGTGTTTCTAATAAGTGTAAGCCTAATTTACTCTGTGTGGCAGACAGGATCCTTCACGATCTTCCCCCTGTTTGTCCATCCTTTATATTTTTTCAGATCCCACTTTTCACTATAACAATATAAACTACCTGCGGTTTCATGCCTTTGTGCTGTTTGACTCCATGTCTTAATCTCCGTATCATTTCCTCTCTCTGCTCTCCTGCCCCTGCCACTGTTCGCCCATGGAGTTCTTGTTCATCTGAGTTCAATACCTGCTCCGCACACCTGTTTCTGTTGTGGCCTTATGAACCCGTGTGTCTGTGGCCAACAGCTAGCGTGGTGTTTGGCAGGTTCCCAGATCCTTTTCCTTTATATTAAAACTTTTTATACACTTATTTAATGATCTTCCCTCAATTGTACTCTAACAATCTGCCCGTTTACTTTGCAATTAAGGACTGAACATAAACATAAAACATTCTACTCTAGTATCTAGAAGAAACACAATGGAGTTTAGCAATTTGATGTCAGTATAGGTAATCCACATTTGATAATTCCACATCAGTGTGGAGTTTATTTTTCTTTAGTTTCCTAACTTGGATGTTTTCTGTGATTCAGTGAATAACTGCCAAATCCTACCTTTATTTTTTCATGTGTGTTCACAGTGGGTCTATATTTTGCACCGAATTCATCCTTTCCCCATCATTATGCTAAGAAGCAGGCATTGTTTCATATGCATTTATTTATTCATTCCATCAACTAACATTATGAGCACCACTTTGTGCCCGGTATAGCTCTTGGCACTGAGGGGAAAAATGCCTTGATGCTTTTACATTCTAATGGGGAGAGGAAGACAGTAAACAAATAAACACACAGAGATGTTATTTTGAGAACAATAAAGCAGATAAGGGATTATAAAGTATGAGGGGGGAGAGTCTATATTCTTAAGGTCATCAGCAGGGCCATCACTTGCTCTCTGAGTAGGTGACATCTCAGCAGAGACCGAAGGAAATTCGTGGAATGGCTGTGTGGCGATGTGGAGCAGGTTCATTCCTCTCAGGCATTGGGTACAGCTAGTGCAAGGCCCTCTAGCAGCAGTGTGCAGTGTGGGTTCCCAGAACTGCAGGAATTTAAGTTTGGCTGGGGCAAGGTGAGTGAAGGAAAATGGAAAGAAGTGGAGTAGAAGACAGGGAGTAAGAGGCTGTGAAGTCCCCTGTAAGTCCTGGTAAGACCTGGGGGCTTCTTAGAGAGTCATTGGAGGGTTTTGAGCAGGGGCCTGACGTGATCAGACTGACATGTTATAAAACTGCTCTTTCTGCTCCGGGGAGGTTGCAGGACATTGGAGAAGTAGGAGGGTCACACATAAGGCTCTTGTGGCTTCCCAGGGAGAACACTAGTGAATGACATAATGATAAATCCTCAGTTCTGGAGGATCCAGTTTTAATAGCTTCTGAAGTTTATAATTGCTGGTACACAGTTTTAAAGAAACGAGTAAAGCATATAAAGAAGCACAACTTTAAAATGTTCTATTCTGAGTTTAAAACATGTGTGACTTATAATGCCTCACAGGTAATGCTACCTGCATTTTAAGATACAAAAATTTAGAAAAACATACTTAGATACATTTTTAATTCGTTTAGGTGGAAGTTTCAACAACACAGAAAGGAGAATGCACAAACCCAAGAGATAGGCCCCTGTGTGAAGGGTCATTCAATGAAGAAGCTTCTGCTCAGTCCTTTCAGGACGTTTTAAAGGAATGGAGAACTGGACATCATTCTGACAGTGAGAAACAGAACTTACCTGCAGCACAACCAGGTATAGCTATTTTCATAAAATTAATGTTGTAGAATAAAGCTGAACTTACTTATCTCCATTCCCTGTGACTACAAATGCGATGTTCAAAGCTATTAACGTTGGGACACAAGTTTGATATAACTTCTCAAAATAATATTCACTGTATGACCACTGGTTAGTGGTTTAATATTTATAGAACCCCTGAATTAGGAACTGGGGATGTTTATGCTTGTTTCCTATGTAAATTCAAGCTCTCAAATGAATAGAAAATTGGTTTCTTTCAGCTCCCCTACTTTTAGCAGTAGTTTTTGTCAGGAAAACTGTTTCTTTATTGGCTTGTAATTACAACACATAAGACAGGAGGGTCTGTGAGATAAGGAAGTAAAGAATTTTTTTATATGTGTCTTGAAAAATATGTTTCAAATACTGCCATGAACTTCAGGGGAGAATTGATTTGTCTTCTGTTTTTCTTTGCTTTTGAAGAAACACTTCCCATATTTATTTTTCCTTGATGATTTTCACACCCATTTCCTAGATGCTGAGAAACTGGATGACTGAAGTGTATAGTATCTTTGCTTTGAGCTTCTCAGTATCTCTTGAGGAAAATCATACTTGTAAATGTATTTGATTTATTAACTTTATTACTCAGAATCTTGTGAGGACTTCCAGTTGCTTTTTATTAAAAATAAAATGTTAGATAATAAATTTCAATAATGTATCTTAGTTGACAGCATCCAACTTTGTTATTTTTATTTTATTCTTTTTCAGTGGGGACTCTCTTTATTATTCCTCCTTTATAAC
>VMDR010029262.1:0-12825 GCA_007922815.1 Macrotus californicus | reverse complement strand
ATATCTTAATTCTTTTAATCCTCACAACTCCTATGAGGTAGACACTATTACTATTCTCAGTTCATAAATAAACTGAGGTAAAGAAAAATTCAAAGGAAGCAAAACAATTATAAAAACACTTTTACCAAGAGAAAACAAAACAAAGTGCTTGGAAATGAACCAGATACATGACTGGATCAATTCAAAAAACTATTATAAGAAGCATCAATAAATAGATTATCATTCACAGCCTGAAGAATAAGGAATGAGGGAGAGTCTGAATTGGAGTTTTTCACCAAATATAGAATTAAATGTTTGCCTCCAAAATTCTTCTAATTTTCCCTAAATTATATCATTTCTAAACACTAATTTAAAAAATAAAACTATAAAAACTGTTTGACTTCATTTGATTGAATTTGATTCCATTACCAGGTCAAGCTTTACCTTGATCTTTGCTTCATCAGGTCCCTTTGTAGACTCTTGCACCTTGCTCCCCTGTTTCTCCCTTTGCCTGTAGGTCTTCATAACTCCACATAAAAACGCACTTTTGTTCTAGAACAGGCATGTTATTCAATGAAAAAGAATTATCAGGAATCGTTGAAGGGTCAAATACATAATTAAATTCAATTTCAGAAGACCGGAATTTTAACAAAACATTTACTCATGTATTTCCTCAATAAATATTTGCTAAGTGGTTACTGTGTGCCAGAGAATGGAGCAGAAAGCAGCAAGACATCTTCCATTTGTTGATATTTAAATGCATCTGGACTATCTTTGCCACATGTTCCAAAGCTATTTCTCCCACCTACACTACTTCCCTTCAAGACAGTAAGACAGAATCAAATGATCTAAAACTCTGAGTAATTTAAACATGTAAAACTAGTAACAATTAGCAAACTGTGATTTTAAGTTTTTTTTAAAAATCTTTTTTTATTTTTAGAGAGAGGGAAAGAAACACCAATGTGAAAGAAAAATCTATCAGATGCTTCTCAAACATGCCCTGTCCCAGGACCTAATCTGCAAACCAAGCATGTCTCATGACCAGGAACTGAACCAGTGACCTTTCACTTTACAGGATGACAACCAACTGAGCCACACTGGTCAGGGCTGATTTTAAGTTTTGAAAGTAACTTACTGCAAACAAGGAATGGGGGAGACTTTTACTTTATACTTGTGTTTCTGAAAATTCTGACACAACAGATTTTCTTTTTCCTTAAAACTCATTTTCTAAAAGAAGTAGAGGTAATCACAAACAAAAAATACCACTTCTCCATAAGAAAAAATAATAGTAAACTAATTTCAGGTCACTAGTTGTTCAAAGACATTTCTGAGTAATAATGGCCTTACCTGAACATGTGACAAGTCACTTTCCTTGAACTGTTGTAGTACAGATAGAGCTCCTTCTTCATTAAATTCCCTGAGAGCATCAATTGCTCTTTCATCAAGATCGACATAAGCTACCAACCCTACAAATGAAATTGAAAAGGAGTAACATTATTGCAACAAAAGGGATGATCTACACTGTGCTATCAATGTTTAATCAAGAACAGTTACACTCAGTACTATCACTAACAAACTACACTTTCATTTAACTACAGGCATACAGACAGGTATACAATTACTATATAGACAGGTCAAGAGTACAAATATGAAAAAAGGCTAAAATGTCAGTAACTATCAACATGAATTTTAATCCCTATATCCCACAAGAAAACAGAAAAATCCTAACTCCATTTCCCACTCCTCAAAAGTTTTAAATCTTGGCAGTTAAATCTGATGTACATACATACTGTACTACAGATTAAGCATTAATATAACAAATTCTGATTCATGTTAGAGTGGTAAGAACACACTGTATTTCCCAAGGATCAACCTTCAAATTATGGACTGTTGTAGTTGTTGCTAACCACACAAGAGGTGGGGGGAAAAAAGAGAGAACCATTTTTACCAAATTAATTCTTTCTGCTCTCCAAAAAGTGTCAACAGCTTTTCCTCCTTAGCACCAAAGATAACATGAAACATATTTATCAAAGCATCTACTTTGCTGCAGTCAGAATGTGGAAAGGCATAATTTTAAACTTTTCTACAAATGCAAGTGCAGCTTGATCAATCAATTCTGAAAGTCATATTTTAAGGCATTTTGTGTTCTTCCGAAGTGTCAAGCTGAGATTTAAAAGATGCTGTGGCATTTGCAACACTGTCAAGAATGGCAATTTTTTTCAAATGGCATTAAGGACTTTACTATGGACTCACAAGTAAACTATACAGAAAATATACACTGCATTCCATATATGTAGTATATTTAAACTGCACACAGAACATCTACTAAGTTTAAAATATAGTTACTTAAGTCTGTTAAGTGTTATATTTATCTCCATATATATGTATAAGGAATAAATTTCAGAATTGATCCTATGTAAAATGGAAATATTTGGCACATTAAAACCCCCAAGTCCGTATGAACTAACATCAAAAGTGACTCCATTTTGGTAAAGCCAAAAGAACTTTATTCCATACAGTAAATATATTTTAAATAAATGTAATGCCACTTGCAAAGTTACCTTTAAAAAATGTTGTCATGATTTGTTTTAAAAGCTCAAAATGAGCATGTCTAAATAATTGGCGTTTCCTTACTTGAATATTCCATACCACCACCCAAAGCCACAACTCAAGACACCCATCAATCCATTCTGTCAATCCAACCCTACACTTAAACCATCAGCCTTTTATCAATAACAAAAACACTCTACAAGAGAGCATCTCTAAGCAGATCACTGCCAATTCTCTATGGCAGAATGTCAAGTTCCTGAGGGCTGATTTTCAAAAGGGACCATCACTCAGGAGTCATTTTTAGACGTCATTTTAATGTCTGAAATTATCCTGAGTTTTTGAAATTAAAAAAAATTTTTAAGGACAAAAAAACCAGTATATGTTACTATGATACTTAAGACACTTTTGTGAAACAATTCAATTCTCTCTCCCAAAATCTGGACAGGCCCACAAAACACTGAGGAAGAAAGTTTCCATCCATGGTCCCAAAGGGGGCGGACACATTTATTTATGAACAACACTCCCTAAGGGTAAATATTTCTCTCCCTCTTTAAAACTTCAAACCACTTACAACCAACCATATTAAGATGTTCAAATTTGCTTAAGCACTTAACCATGGGACTTCTAGATTTAAAAAAAAAAAAAAAAAGCAGCTGTTACAAACCAAACACTTCCATATTACTGAGAGATGTGGATTTCTGTCTAACAGAAAGTAGACAGACACAAACTCTCAAGGAGTCTGACATTTATTATCATTTCAGATGATACAGTCTAACCAGTCCTCTTATTATGCCACCTAATCAGACCTAAGCTGATTTAACAATCACTTTAAGAAGCTAAAAGTAGAAAAGTAAAAGAAAAATGATGACTGATTTAGATTAAGGAAAAAAGTAAAATTTGGTATGCTGAAACATACATTTTAAATCTAACACAAATTGATGTACTGTTCTGAAACAACTAAGACTGCAGATTCAACACTAAGGCGGCTTCAAAATAATGAAAAAAGAATATCAAAGTCAAACCCAATATGCCTTCAATGAAGGGAAAGTAACAAACATTCAGCTCTACATAGATCAGAAACAATAAGTATTATTTAACCTTAAAAAGTCTATAAAATTTAAAGTGGTTTGCGCCCTCACTTTCATAACCAGTCAGAAACAAGAAATGCATATTATACCTGTCTGAAATATTTCATCAAGTCTTTCTGCCACCTTCTGTGGGAGGCCTGCCTCTATCAGTGTCTTGTAGTGTTCTGTGTGAGTTACACTGGAAGTATCCATTGGTTCTTCCTCTTCTTTTAACTGTACCGCATTACCATTCACCTGATTAGCCATTTTATTATGCTGCTGGAAAAAATTCAGGAGCTATATTACATTAAGCCAAAAATAACTAGTTTGTAGGACAATGCATGATTTAGCTGAACTAATTTGTATACATGCTGCTAATAACCTCTATCATTATTTTATGCCTTTTGTGATGTATCTGACCTAAAATTACAATAACAATCCTGTAAAACCATAAAAAATGTACATGGAAGCATTAGATCTTTAAGGAACTTCATGTACACTAGGTTAAATAAAGGCTTGAATTTACTTAAGGTAGAACTGCTGAGCAACAAAAGCAGCTGTTGTGTCCTGAGGAGCATATCAACAAATCACCAGAAAATCCTAAAATGTCCTTCAGCACTCAATTCTTATACAATTTTTAAAAGTTCGGTTTCAAAACATAATGAACACCCACAGTCCACTTAATCGAGGTTTAAGAACATTCAAATTTTCCTAACTCTGCTTCAAATCCAAGATAGGTGAGAAATAAATGTCCTGTTGTCTCTAGTTCAACACACTGGTGGTTTGGGTTTTCTTCGCCTCACACAAAACAAAAAAAAATCACAACTTGACATTATTTTTTGTTCTAAAATTAATTTGCTATTCCCATTCACAGATTTAAAAGAAAAAATGACTAAGTTTAAAAGTTAAAAGATTGTTTTAAGTTCATATAAAATAAAAAGTGAGCTAAAGTTGAGGTTGCTTCATTTAAAAAAAACATGAGTATATATTGAATTTTTCACATCAGTAAAATAGAGCTGCAAAAAAAAAAAAAAAAAAA
This sequence comes from Macrotus californicus, assembly GCA_007922815.1. NCBI lineage: Eukaryota > Metazoa > Chordata > Mammalia > Chiroptera > Phyllostomidae > Macrotus > Macrotus californicus. The sequence goes on along the minus strand of VMDR010029262.1, from coordinate 8,190 downwards.
AAAAGAATGGACACCTAACTTCTTCCAAAGTTTCAGCAAACATTAATTAGGATAAACTTAGATCAGCTGTCTCAGATTAACCTACCCAAATCATTTTGATGTTCAACCAGTACGTAATGTTGAAACGAACCAACTCCCTGAGTAGAGATTAAATATAAATAGTAAAACCATACAAGGCCAGTCTCTATCCTTCCTCAAAAGACAGAATTAAAGTGCATTTGTCTGTGGTGAAATTACAATGTGATGAAGACAATAAGCAACAGAATAAAGACATTGCAACAAATACTGAAATAAAGGACATGAAAGTGATCAAGAAAAAGCCCACTTTTCTTGATGAAACTCAAGATACCTCACCACCTATAAAGAAAACACAAGTTTCCTAAAAAGCACTAAAACCCGTAAGATAACCGCACTTCCAGATTGCTTATCAAACACTGTGCGAATGCACCAGGAGCAGTTTTCTGACTTAAAACAACTTCTTTTCATTTCGAAGTCCACTAATACTTGAAGCTCATGAAAAAGGGAGGAAGACTGAGAGGAAGGAGATAATAGAGCAGGGCGAGGAAAATGCAGAAAAGGTTACTCTGAAATGAGATAGTATGACTTCTTAGGATTACAAATCATTAAGACTTGATAGTCCACTAACGTCTATATAGATGCAGACTCTGTAGTTAAACTCTGGATTGATAAATGTTTCTCAAGGCAAGCCTCAAATTCTGATGAACTGGCAATTTGTTTAAATGTTTTGGTTAACATTCATAACTGGCACACTTTTGATCAAAAAAACTACTTACAGTGAATACGTTTACGGATTAGTACGACCTATTTGTATAAAGATGCATCCCAAAGTCCAAAGTCTCCTGAACATATAGATCTGTTTTCCCAAGCTCCCACCACCCCAAAATACGACCATAATAAGATCATCAGAACTCAAAAGTTCTCAGTATCACAAGACCGTTTCAGTATTGCAGCTGGAAATAACTATTAGTCACAGAAAGAAAGCAAACTTTTAACAGAAAAGTTCAATGAACATCCGTCAAGGTGGTATGTTTTTTAAAGTATGTGTAAAGCAAAATGACAAGTTGCAATATTAAGAACAAGATAGAAATATTTATGACTTTTATTGCAAAGGCTCTCTGCAAGTTGATTCGGAAATTGAAATTTTTTAAAAAAATTGTAAATTTTAACCAAAAAAATGTAAAATAATTAGATTCTAGAAAAATAAAACGTTCAGATCAAGGAAAAACGTTTCTTCAAGCCAAATACAATGTGCTCATTTAAAAAAAAAAAAGACTTTTGGGTCACATGAGACTTAAAACTCTTGTGTCAATTCAACACAATGCCACACAGCCAAACCATATTTCTGATGCAGCAAATATACTAAATGTGCCTGGAGTCCTTTGATCTAACCATTTTTGCCAAAAGTAGAAATTTCATTAAGATTTAAAAGGGCTGCTGGGAGATTTGGAAGTCAGAGTAGCCCCTTCCTGTTTCTAAACATCTCTCTGCAAATTATTCACATTAAGAGACGAGTTGTAAAAAAACCAACGACATGAAAACTAACAGTTATCTCAAGGTTTAAGAGTGTCAAGCCCTTATCCTATACGACTGACTCGTGAGACAGAAACTCCGCCTCTTGAGGACAGCAGAAATCTCAAATAGGCAGTGTGAAAGGATTGGACCTTTCAAGAACCCCGTGGCTACAAGTTTTTTAAGTGCTGACAATACGCTCACTAACGTATTAAAAAAAAAAAAATCACCTTTCCAATTTAGTGCGCTAAGACATTCTTAGAATTATGTGTCTCGGGCGCTGCTTAAAGCCTAACTTTCATGGCCTCTAGTAGTCATTTTTTCCTTCAAATCTCGGCTCGCAGCATGCAAAATGGGGGAGGGGAGGGAGGCTTCCCACACACAGCGGCCGTTCGTTTTCTGCTCCCCACAAAAGTTTTCTCACGGCTCAAATAACCCGGGGTTTACATCCCGCCCTCTGCCCACCCCACCCCCTCACGCCAGTCCCGACCATCAGCACATCCCACTCGTGGCTACGCCGGCTGAGACGGGAAGCGAGGCGGCTCAGGCAGGGAGAAGCGATGGGGCAGCGGGCGTCTTAGGCCGCCGGCCGGGGCCCGCCGCGTGGAGCGGAGGACGGAGGCGGGAAAAACACTGCCAACCGCAGCAGGCCGCGAGGAGCGCGCCCAGCGGACCTGAACGCGGGCCGGGGAGGGGCGGGGGGAAATGAGCAAGGGTGAGGAGGCGCCTCGGCGAGGCTAGGCCCTCAACAGTGCGGCGGGACGAAGAAGCAGCCGCCCCCAGCCCATCCCCACCCCCACCCCGGGGCCTCGATGCGAAAACGAACTGGGGACCAGGCACAGAGCGCGGGTCGGGTCGATTCGGGGCTCCCGGCCCCTCCCCCCACGGGCCTGGGCGAGACTCACCAGGGAAGAGCAGGGGCCGGCGGCCAGGCCCGTGAGAATCAGCGCGAGGCGCTTTGAAAACGACTAGAAATGGCGCGCGCGCCACCCCCTCCCCCCGTCATGGACAGAGATGCGATCCCGGCAGCACGCGGGGTTTCCCGGAACTGCTTCCAGGGACTTGGAGCGGCCAGGCAATCACCTCGCGCAATGGCCTGAGAGGCAGCTTATGCGACCAATGGGAGCAAGAAAAGCAATACCACGCCGAACGACCGGGAGCCAATCGACAAAGCCACCGGTTGAGCCAATGAGGGAACCCAGCGCCGCTGGCTGTGGTGCCTCCGGGGCGGGGGCAGGAACACAAAGGGGTCTGTGGTGAAGCCCGGGGTAGAGGCGAGTCTGCGGGGCACCAGGTCCTTGGGGGGGCTGAGGCTCCTCCCTTCTTGCCCACCGCGAACACGAGGTCGAAAAGCTAGGCCTCGCGGTGCGTGGCCGCTTCCGGAGCCCCGCCCCCTACGGTCCGCGCCGGCCCCGCTCCGCCGCGGCCCTCCCACCCCCTTGCCGGTGCCGCAGCGTCCCGAATTCCCCTTAGAGGCACCGCCACTGCCGGCGTTGGCCCCAGGCACGCCCACTGCCACGCGGTTGGGCCTCCCTCTCGGTCACGTTTGGACTCTAGTTAGAGCACGATTTTGGGATGATTTGGCTGGTCGTTCGCGTAATGTCAAGTAGAAAAATCATCCCTAGGAAGGATCGGAACATAGCCCCTCTGTCTCACGGGCTCCCTTCCACACATCGTTAGGAGCATCTCGGAATGTGAGATCTCTCAAATGGGAACACCCAAAAGCTGTGTTACACACAAATGATAGAGCAGGGACAGTTTTCCACAGGGTTTGGCGGCAATTAGTATTTACAAAGTAGGGCAGATATATACATTGATGAAGCCTTTTCCATGCTGGGAAAAGGGCTTATTCCCCAAGGGGACTAATTTCCCATTATCTCTAAACCTGTTTCTCCCCTCCCTCCTAGTTCTGTTCCTTGTCCTCGCCTGCTCCATCCCACAGTCCTGCAATCTCCCTTCGGCAAAGCCAGTTCTTCCTTCCCAACCCCAACCTTTAACGTCCCACCCTCCAGAGCCCGCCCCTCTTAGGCAGTGGTGAAGGTCAGGCGATGGTCTGCGGCATTTCCAGCTACACGCGGGGAACATTTAAATTTCTCAGACCCTACCATCCAAAAATTAACTTTTGAGCACCTGGGTGCCCAGTACAGAACTAAATGTTTCAGTGGATCCAAGTTTTGCATTTTGAGGTGTGAAAGTTACACAAATGCTGAGATCTTTAAGAAAAATATAAAATGATGAATGTGAATTTAAGAACTGTCTAGGAAGGACGTGGTGACAGGGAGAGACCCAGAAGTTTAAACTTTATTAGCCTCTAGCTCAAGGGTTCTTAACCTATTTTGTGCCACTTGACCAAATCTAGTAAAACCTACGAATCTCTTCTGGGTTTTAAAATAAAATATATAGCCCTGGTGGGGTTGCTAAGTTGGTTGGAACGTACTCCCATACACCAAAAAAGGTTGGGGTTCATTCCTGGTCAGGGCACATACCTGGGTTTCAGGTTCCATTCCCAGTGGGGGTGATATGGGAGGCAACCATCTATGTTTCCCACCTCCACATTTCTATCTGTCTCTATCTCTATCTCTATCTCTATCTCTATCTCTATCTCTATCTCTATCTCTATCTCTATCTCTATCTCTATCTCTATTTTTATCTGTGTCTATCTCTATCTCCCTCCCCCCTCCATCCCCCTAATGCTTTCTCTAAAAATCAATGAACATGCCCTCATGTGAGGATTAAAAAATAGTAACAGTCCTGGCTAGTGTGGTTTGCCTGGTGGCAGCTCCTCCCATAACACGTAAAGGTCACGGTTCTATTCGCGGTAGGGTTCTATTCGCGGTAGGGTACATACCTAGGTTTCGGGTTGGGTACCTGGTGGGGGCATGCACTGGAGGCGACCCATGGATGTTTCTTTCTCACACCTATGTGTTTCTCTCTCTCTCTTTCTCTTCCCCCCACCCCCCACTTTCCTTTCTCTCTAAAATCAATAAATGTATCTTTGGGCAAGGATTAAAAATAATAATTTTTTTAAATGAATACATAACATTACAGGAGACTTCATATTGAAATACAATTAGAAAATATATATTTAAAACAAATTTGTGACATAGTATTTTTGTTTTTCTTTATTAACACATGAAATGTCAAGATCTTGCAGTGGGTCAAATAACTATTGAAAATTTAAAGCAACTAGAATGAATATATTTCAAGTAATCCATAATAATTAAAATGTGATATGAAAATGTCTGGGATTACTATTGACAGTGAAAAGTACTGTTGATTCTACTGTGGTTTGTTGTCTACATTCACAATGGGGAAAATGCTGAATTTCAGTGGGACATTAGTGAAAATAAAGATGTTATTTTTTCCATCCTAGTTGGAAACCAATCAGTGGGCTGAATGCAGGAAGATTGTTGAATTCCATTCAGAGGCTCTTTTGAGGACATCGACCACAAGGATAAGAACCTCTTGGACTGGATACTGTAATTAAAGCAGTTCAATCACCCAATATTTTCTGGGATAATGTTTCAAGTATTTGGCCATACAGCCTTCATAAGCATACGCCACCATATATCTTGATTTCTTTATTTGGAAAATGTGGTCATCTGAGCTCTGCATTTCCAAAAAAATTTAAAAATTGTATGTGTGTATGGATTCATGAATTCAATATTTCACAAGTATTTATTGCATACCCTCTACACACAAATCACTGTGTTAAAAGTAGGGAATATAAAATGAATGAAACACAATCTCTGTCCTTAAAGGCTTATGTTTGAGCAGACAAATATACAAATAAATATAATAAAAAATAAGCGTTTAAGAAGAGCTCCAGCCCTGACTGGTGTGGCTCTGTGGGTTGGGCATTGTACCACAGACAGAAAGGTGGCCACTTGATTCCTGGTGAGGGCACATGCCTGGGGTTTGGGCCAGGTCCCTGGTTGGGGGCCTGTGAGAAGCAACTGATCAATGTTTCTCTCACACATTGGTGATTCTCTCTCTCTCTTTCTCCCTTCCTTCTCTTCTCTCTAAAAATAAAATCTTTTTAAAAAACTTATAAGAAGAGCCCTGGCTGGTACAGCTCAGTGGGTTGAATGTGGGCCTGCAAACCAAAGGGTCGTCAGTTCGATTCCCACTCAGGGTAAACGCCTGGGCTGCTGGCCAGGTCCCTGGTAGCGGGTGTGCGAGAGGCAACCACACATTGATGTTTCTCTCCCTCTCTTTATCCCTCCCTTCCTCTCTCTCTAAAAGTAGATAAAATAAAATCTTTAAAAAAAATTTATAAGAACTCCAGCTATATCCCTAATCTTTTGAAATTACATAATACAGTGCAACCAGGCCATTCCACAATGCTTCCCCGCCACACACCAAATTTGTGATCTGAGTTGGTATGTCAGTGAACATGCTTTTGCTTCTTAAAACAATTATAGGGCACCAGAATATTCAAACTGCAGCTTTGACTCTTACTACTTACAACCTGAAGTTAACAGAAGTTGTTTTAAATTATTGAACTTTCTTACTGGGTTCTTAGGTTAATCTCTGTTGTGCTTGTCCCCTTCACAACTTCAGTCTATTCTTCAGACTCCAGACATGATAACATCTATTCAGCCTCTCCCAAATGCTTTCACTTGCCACTAACCAGGATAAGCCACCCAGCCACAGTTCAAGGGCACAAACAGGAAAAATGAAAGTAATGTAGAAAGAAAGAAAGAGGAGAGATGGAAAATGTAGAAATACCATGTGTAGAACGTTAGCAGAAAGGGCATCAAAAACTTACTCCTGTTGACATTTAGGTGCCGAGAGTCCTCTACTCAGCTTTACTTGAAAACTTCAGTTCTACCTTGAATTGTTCCATTGTCAAATAGAACTATTTATTTTCTTCATCAAACTTTAATAATTTTTATAATTTTAAGGCATGTTCTGAAATGGTGGCACTCCAATTGAGGTTGACCAGAACTGAAGGCTTTCATTTTTTTCAAAAGGTGCCACATGGCTGACTTGCAATAGCTTGTAGTCAACTTACCTTAAGGCCTTATAGGCCCTGGCCTGCATGGCTCAGCTGACCTTCCTGCAGACTGGAAGGTCACTGGTTCGATTCCCGGTCAGGGCATATACTCAGGTTGCAGGTTTGATCCCGGTCAGGGTGCACGTGACAAGGCAACCAATCAATGTTTCTCTCTGGTGTTGATCTCTCTCTCTCTCTCTCTCTGTCTCTCTCTCTCTCTCTCAAAGCAGTGACAACTGTTCTCGGATTAAAAAATAAAGACCTTATTGAATGCCTGCTTTATTGTCATTTTTGTAGCATTTTGTAGATTATCCTTGGGCTAGCTTGTTGAATTCACTTCTAATTCTCAAACTCATCAAAGCTGCTTTTTTAAATCCTTACCCGAGGATATGTTTTATTGACTTTAGAGAGAGAGGAAGGAGAAAGAGAAAAATATCAATGTGAGAGAGAAACATCAACTGGTTGCTTCTTGTACACACTCTGACTGGGGATCAAACCTGCAACCTAGCTATGTGCCCTGACTGCCCAGAATAGAACCTGCAGACTTTTGGTGTACTGGATGAGCCCCCAACCAACTGAGCCACTGGGCATCAAAGCTGTTTGAATGGGAAGAGGGTGTATTTCCATCTTAGTGGTACAATGTTTTGAATAATAATCACTACCATTTATTAAGCTCCTACTGTGTATCAATTGTATCATATATACTATTGCTGATCCTTACATGAACCTTAACGATTAGTAATATTATCCCATTTTATTGAGGAAACAAAGCTCAAAGAGGTTAAAACATTTACTCAAAGCCAATGTGGATTCTGGCCCGTGGGGTCCATGTGTTGTGGCTGCAATGAACAAATTCACACGGACCACAGGAGTCTTGTGGCAAAAAAGGGACAAGAGAGGGCCCTGACCCCTCCTGGACAGGCTTTTATTGATATTCTGGGTACATTACATTGAGGATGGTCTTCATTTACTATGCACAGGTTTCCTTTAGGTGATCACCTTTTACAGATAACAAAGGAAGGAATGTTGCTACTTACTTCAAAGAGAAGGATGTTGCAGATGCAAGGGGAAAAGTGGTTGAACTGGTTACACTCTATACTTGGGAGGTTTAGCACAGATTGCAGTAACCATTTGCTGCCTCGATTCAGGGTGAGGGAGTTTTAGCAAAAGCAAGCCTCAAAGCAGCCTAGGTACAATGCAGGCCTGATTCCCCACGGGAGAACCGATCCGTGGGTTTGGCTCCTGTGTGCCAACACGCACCTGTCTGTTTTCGGATAGGGCTGAGCTACATTTGCCAAGTGGATCAGTTCCCTATACAAAGCCACACAGCCGAACTAAGATTCAAATTCAGGTCTGTGTAATTGCAAAGCTACTTCAACAAGCTATTTTTCAGTTAAAAAATCTCAGCATTGGCAGGTTATTCACTTGTAAAGGTAGATATTTTTACTAGTCAAAAAATCAGGAGAGATCAAAGATGGAGGCATAGGTAGACACACTGTGCCTCCTCGTACAACCAAAAGAAGGACAACAACAAATTTTAAAACAAAAAACAACCAGAACTGACAGAAAATCGAACTGTATGGAAGTCCGACAACCAAGAAACTAAAGGAGAAACTTTCATCCATACAGGTAGGAGGGGCGAGACGGGCCGGAAAGGACTC
>VMDR010029261.1:0-12814 GCA_007922815.1 Macrotus californicus | reverse complement strand
TTTATTACCTATTATTACCTTGTTAATATCTTCCATTGTTTATAGTGGTTTTTCCATTCATTGTTTTCTTTCTAATTTTAGGTGTGTTGCCTCTCTTTTGTCTATATTGACCCATACATCTACCACAATGCTAAATAGTAATGAGACATTAAACATCTCTTTATGTTTCTGACTGAAGTTGTGGAGCCTCTCGTTAGTGTTTTCCCCATTAAGCAAATTGTGGGCTTTGGGGCTGAGATTTGTATATTTGATTAGCTGACATAGTTTATCTGGCTATGTTATTTGTGAGAAGTCACTAAGCACCACACTTACAAAACTCCAATTCTGAAAAACTGTGGCTGTTCTACAGACCGTGTGCTGTTCAGTACCTCCCCCTAATCAGAATACCTCTATGAAGGAGAACACGTTGGAAGGCAGGCATAAAGGGCACATGCTAAGCAATGTTATTACATTCACAATATATTTGATAGCCATTTGGCAATGGAGCTTGCTGGAGTATTACAGTTAAAATTCCTTTCTTTGGGTCATTAAGTAATGAAATTTAATGATAAGGACCTTTAAGTGCCTGTTAAGAGAGAAAAAATTACAATATGTAGAATGAGTTTAATTTGGCTGTTGTAGTTAACATTTTATTTATTACATATTTGCTACTTACTCTTTCTCCAATTTTCCAAGCTTCCTACCATCATTTATCAGTCAGTACTGATTTTGCTTCAAGAGTAGTAGTTAAAGACACATGCTCTGAAATCAGGCTGCTCGGTAGAATGAAATTCTGGCTCCACAGGAGTACTGGATAAAGTTATCTACTGTTATGTCATCCTGTTTTTATTGTGGGTAAGTTTCTTCTCTATATGTATTTTCTCATGAATGACATTAAAAGAGAAAAACTGATGTGTTATCTATTAATCAGAAAAGTTATTAATAAGAAACGGATTTTGTAAGAAAAGCAGCATACAGAAGAGACAGATCTAAAATAAATCCGAGAACAGAAGGTTAGCAATAATGCATGGATCAATTTTACTTAATTCTCATGTAATATTAATACACAGTATATTTGCCTAAATCCTCTTCCAGCACTTCTACTCATTGAGCACCTACTGTATGCTCAGCACTGTACTAGGTACTGAAGTAACAAGAGTAAAGAAAACAATCAAACACCCTTGTCTTCTTGGAGTTTACATGCTACTATGAAAGTAGAAAGAAAAGGTAAACAAGTAAAACACTGCATGTCATAATGATGGCTGGTATAAGTGCTACATGTCAAGAACAGGAAAGGGTCTAAGATTTTACCCTGTGTACAAGCTGAGAAGTAAGCCTATTCCTGTCTCATGCATGTTTGCAAAGACACGAAACTCCTGGCTCAGAGGTAGAAGACGTTACTCATAGAAGAACCCAGCAGCCAGAGCTTCATGTTCATGCCAGGCCCTGAAACTCCCTGAGTTCCATGGACACTATGCAGGTGGGCCTAGATCCATGCCTCTACACACAGTGGGTTGCATTACAGGAGAAGAACACTGTGGAGTCTTTTAAATCACGTAGAAGCAGCCTGCTCTCACAACCTTGAGAAATGGGCCAGGGAAACAGCAGTCAAGTCCTGGAAATCTTGCTGTGCCCAGCAAGAATGTGCAGAGATGCCCAGGGCCCATGGCAGATTACCCCTCCTAATATGATGAGAAAAATTAAGCAGGGAATGAAGATAGTGACTCTTTAGATACTGTTCAATTTTAATTATGAATATAGAAACACTGTTCTGAATTGAAATAAAATTACCCCTCTATTTTACTTTGAATATTTTAATTTTTATGTTTTATCTTTTGAACAAGTGTTGATTGTGTTGCTTTGAATTTGACCCTTCAAACCACAAGATGTGTGCTTATAACTTCTTTAACCATAACCTTAAACTATTACTTAAAGATTGGTTTTAGCTAGTCAATCACACATTAGTTACTGTTGCCCTTGGCTCAGTTAGATTTACAGGGCTACAGTATAAATTGCCCCTGTACTAACGCTTGTCACGTAAGAGAAGGCATGTCTTGTTTACAGTATATTCACTTCCAGGTAGCAAGGACTTTGTGTAATTCAGTAGAGAAAACAATGTCTACAGCTCAACTTGTAAAATCTAAATCAAATATTTTGAACCCACAGTGAAATATGCTAGTTGTATCACCTTTTACAGGCCAAAATTTATCTCATACATTAACTATTAAAATAAATAAATTCACCCTGGCTGGTGTGGCTTGGTGGATTGAGCGCCAGCCTGTGAACCTAAAGGTTGCCAGTCTGATTCCCAGTCAGGGCACACGCAAAGAGGCATGTTGCGGGTGTGCAAGAGGCAAGGGATCGGTGTATCTCTTGCACATCGATGTTTCTCTCCATCTCTTTCTCCCTCCCTAACCGGTCTCTAAAAATAAATAAGTAAAATCGTTAAAAAAATAAAAAATAAAGTAAATAAATTCAAGGAAATATTTTACATTTCAAACTTGTCCATCATATTAGGAAAGTGTGTTACTAATTTGCAGTCTTATAAACGACTATGAAGTGAAGAGTACCATATTAAGAGTGATTTTATTTTCATTGTGATTGGTGAACTCAGTATATCGATAAAAGCTGGTTTGTAGGAGGCCACTGTCATAAACCCAATCCTTACATAGGAAGAAAACTTATGAAGAAACGAACTATTATGTCATCACTCCCAAACCACAATCCTGACTAAGTGACTGAAAATTACAAGGTCATGGGGTAAAAAATAAATTAATAAAAATGGGGAGAATCAAAGGTAATAACTAATGGCATCCTGTTTTTTCAATACTATTATTTCAACACTGTGTGCCTACACATTTTATGATCTTTGTTACATATCACCTTGAGAGTGATACTATTAAAAACATACTACCAGCCTTGGCTGGTAAGGCCCAGGGGATTGAGTGCCGGCCTGCGAACCGAAGAAAGGTTGCTGGTTCGAATACCAGTCAGGGTACGTGCCTGGGTTGTGGGCCAGGTCCCCGGTTGGGGGCCTGCGAGAGGTAACCGATCGATGTTTTTCTCGCACTTCGGTGTTTCTCTCCCTCTCTTCCTCCTTCCCTCCCCCTCTCTCTGAAGATAGATAAAATCTCTTTTAAATTTTTAAAAATAAAGAATAAATACTATCATAATTCTTTGTTTTTACAAATGAACAACAATAAGTCTGCTAAATAAACACTGCTTTCAATCAGTGGTGGTAAATGTAGAAACCTTAATGCCTTTTTTTAAAGTGCTAAGAGATTTCTGATTCACATGAAGTAACATGTGGGAGCATTTTCTCAATCTGTGAGATACTGCTTCCTGGCAACTATCATTATGTAACAGGAGACCCTCTGGGTTCTATTGCCCACCGCTGATAAAACAAAACAAACAAAAAAAACAAAACAAAACAAAACAAAAAACACCGTGACTCCCAATGCCAGAGTCTGGTGAAAAAGAAATGAACTATTTATTTAAAAGTTATACCAGTTTAAAACAATGGTGGAATTTTGCCATTGAATCCCACTCCCTTAAAAACAAACCAAAGAAACACCCACAAACACACACAGTCCTGCCTCCCTCTTGTTAAATCAAGCTAGTTTCAGGATATGCCAAACAGACCATCTCTTAGGGAAAAAAAGAAGTCCGCAGCTTAACACTCCCATAGCTCAGCCCCTCAGGAATCCCCCATTAACCTGGGCTTGGCTGGACAGGTCCCACAATCCCCAGCTCCATCAGCTGTGCCGCTGCGTTCTCCAGCCCTTAATCCAAAACCACGTGGCACCTCCTCATGGCGGGCAGGTGGGGGTCCTTCTATGCCCTTTCAACCCGCATGGCCAAGCGGCCCAAATGGCCACGTGCTTAGTTTAAATATGCAACCCAAACTCCCATTTCCCACGGGGCCTTCTGCTTCTCTTGCAGGAGTGGTAAACTTTCCCATCCCCCTAGCCAGGTTAGTGGGGGACTTCCCCGTTATGGAGACCTCTAGCTCAGCACCTTGTTTCAGTTCCCCCCTTTTCAGGTTTAGACCCTTCATAGTCTTGCAAAGGACAATGGGTGAAAGTCTCATCTTCTTGGAGCTGCTTCCTGTTGGACATGGCCACCGTCCTACCTACCCTTGGGTCCAGGGATCCCTAAAAGAGTGTAGGGGGTGTGGAGCAGAGGGCGGCTTTCTCACGTGGGGAAGGCCCTGGCGGAGTCCAGGTCAGTTGGCTGTCCCTGGAGACCAGAATGCTCGATGTCCACAGGCTGGCACTGCTGGACAGCCGGCATCCTTGTCGTATTCTGGAGGCAACAGTTTTGGAAACAGGGTTAAAAGGCACAACAGAAACCACAACCACTAAATGTCAGAGTCAGGGCCCAATTCTTCCACGTCCCACAGTAGGAAGAGAGTGACTTTTCTGGAGGAAGGTGTGCAAGGCATGTCACACCTGTCCACAGCCCTTTTGCCCACTATACTTAGCTTGGGCTGAGGGGGATATTTTAGGAGTTCCCCCCTTTCAGACCTCTGGACCCTTTCTGTCCAAGCCAGTAGGGAACCCAATCAGAAACCATTCTTATCTATGGCAGTTAAGTTACCTATACTGTACTTTAATACGTACATGAGCTAAAATTAGAGTCCTAAAAGATGCTTTCATGGAGTAAACAATATTACTAGAAACCTTCTCCTACTGTAGCTCATAAAATATACAGCAAATATTCTATCTGTCCGAAATACAGCCCAGGAAAATCATGCCACGGGGCCCAAGGACATTTCTCACTTCCTACACATCCATGTACGGTAATCGGATTTATCCAAATGCCACTGTCTCAAGAATAAAAAAACAAACAAACAAAAAAAAAAACAGAAAAAGTAATAGTTACAATTTTGTATGGGTTGAGGCATTCCCTTGCAGGAGAGCAACAGCTTTAATGGTTTTTAAAAAATTAATTCCCAAACTGGAGAATTCCCTCTGAGTTGGTGACCGAGGGACTCCTTTGCTAGACAGACAGTGCAATCCCTTTGCAATATTTGGCCCATTCTACAGTATTTTCATTGTGCCTATCATCCTGAGTTCTCTGGATTGATAGAACATACAAATGATACAATTAAAACTCAACTAGGTAGACTTTCAGAAGCTTTTAATCTCCCTTGGCCCAAAGCTCTCCTTATAGTGCTCCTCAGCCTGAAATCTATGGTAAACATAGCCTTTCTCCTTTTGAAATAGTCGCTATGAATCTAGATGAAGGGATGTGAGAATCAACTTTACTGAAGGGAGACATTCGGCATTATTAAGGGCTCATTAACCAGCTTATAGGAACTAATAAATCAGTAAGACTTCACAGTGCGCTTCTAAGAGACCAAAACTTCAGAGACCATGATTTACCATCAGGGGATTTCTGTCCTTTGGAAAAGACATTAAACACACTCCAACATGGTTGGAAGGGACCTTCTCAGGGGTCTAACAGCAAATGGACATCTGTCCCTGTCTCTGACACTGGCCTGCAACTACAGCGGAGGTCAAGGACTTTTCAAGGACGAGAAGCTGCCAACCCCAAAGGCAGATAGCCATTCCAAGACATCAACAAGGCCTCTATGCTCACAAATTGCTGCTGCTGCTGATTGAATGGATATAAAATGGGTTTTCTATTGTTATTGTCCTTACAGCTTCCTAATGGAAACAATATCTGTCTCCCCAGGTACCCTCCCTTATTAGATAGGAAAAATTTAACTTGGGCACCTGCTAATCTTTCCCACCTGCTAGACAATGATATTCTAATGATTACTTATGTTAATGAAGTTAATGTTCTGTTAGCCACACATTGGTCCTCCCCTATCAATATAAAAGATACTTCTGCTATCCGTATATCTATTATAATAGATTCAATGTAGGCAAATACCTCCAAGAACACCTCTCTGATAATTCCCTAGAACTATATATGGATCCGATCTAAATGGGTACTGTACAGCTATAGGAATGGATGATGAAAAGCTGAGAAAAATACCTGGATGTGATGGGGGAAAGCTAACAGGAGCCATATGGGTCCCATAAATGTCTGTCCTGGGATTCCATACCCCATGATAGTTGGCCACTGTTTCAGAGCCACTTCAGATTCCATTTGCACTGGCATAGACAATGGGCCCCGCCGAGTTATGGTACAGGCCCGTTCCCATTGTTGGGTTTGTGCATGAGTTTTTATAGTCTGGTTGTGGTGGGGAAAGCTTGCCCTATGTGTCACAGTATTATGTTGTCCTTGGAATCACCAGCCATGCTCTGGTGGCTGGATATCCATGGGACAAGAAAAGAAATCAATGGATCCCTATTTCAAAAATTACTGGGATTACTTGGTAGGTATGTATGTCGGTCAATAGCCCACCCTCCTCTCATGCTGGATGACTGTGGGAAGCCCTATGGCATACTCAGACTCTAGCTCATTTGGGGGTTACCCCTACCCATTTATCTATGGCATGGGAAACTCAACCTTTTGGGTCCATTCAGTATACCCCAACTGCCCCCTAGTCATAGCTACCCAATGGCAACAACATTCCTAGTGGGTCCAACAACACCGGCCCTGTAAAGGAGATAAGGGGGGTATTTGGAGGATTAGGGGCTGGCCTTGGTGTTCTGGGACAAGCTGAACTTGCAGTTAATGAAGAACTCTATCTCAAATAGGACATATAGAGGAACTGCTCTTTCAAGGTGAGGGGAAAGGGTGTGAAGCAGCATGGAAAGCCAGTAAGGTCTTAGCTCAATGGATAGAACAGAGTCGACAGATGGGGTATGGAATCCCAGGACAGACATTTATGGGACCCATATGGCTCCTGTTAGCTTTCCCCCATCACATCCAGGTATTTTTCTCAGCTTTTCATCATCCATTCCTATAGCTGTACAGTACCCATTTAGATCGGATCCATATATAGTTCTAGGGAATTATCAGAGAGGTGTTCTTGGAGGTATTTGCCTACATTGAATCTATTATAATAGATATACGGATAGCAGAAGTATCTTTTATATTGATAGGGGAGGACCAATGTGTGGCTAACAGAACATTAACTTCATTAACATAAGTAATCATTAGAATATCATTGTCTAGCAGGTGGGAAAGATTAGCAGGTGCCCAAGTTAAATTTTTCCTATCTAATAAGGGAGGGTACCTGGGGAGACAGATATTGTTTCCATTAGGAAGCTGTAAGGACAATAACAATAGAAAACCCATTTTATATCCATTCAATCAGCAGCAGCAGCAATTTGTGAGCATAGAGGCCTTGTTGATGTCTTGGAATGGCTATCTGCCTTTGGGGTTGGCAGCTTCTCGTCCTTGAAAAGTCCTTGACCTCCGCTGTAGTTGCAGGCCAGTGTCAGAGACAGGGACAGATGTCCATTTGCTGTTAGACCCCTGAGAAGGTCCCTTCCAACCATGTTGGAGTGTGTTTAATGTCTTTTCCAAAGGACAGAAATCCCCTGATGGTAAATCATGGTCTCTGAAGTTTTGGTCTCTTAGAAGCGCACTGTGAAGTCTTACTGATTTATTAGTTCCTATAAGCTGGTTAATGAGCCCTTAATAATGCCGAATGTCTCCCTTCAGTAAAGTTGATTCTCACATCCCTTCATCTAGATTCATAGCGACTATTTCAAAAGGAGAAAGGCTATGTTTACCATAGATTTCAGGCTGAGGAGCACTATAAGGAGAGCTTTGGGCCAAGGGAGATTAAAAGCTTCTGAAAGTCTACCTAGTTGAGTTTTAATTGTATCATTTGTATGTTCTATCAATCCAGAGAACTCAGGATGATAGGCACAATGAAAATACTGTAGAATGGGCCAAATATTGCAAAGGGATTGCACTGTCTGTCTAGCAAAGGAGTCCCTCGGTCACCAACTCAGAGGGAATTCTCCAGTTTGGGAATTAATTTTTTAAAAACCATTAAAGCTGTTGCTCTCCTGCAAGGGAATGCCTCAACCCATACAAAATTGTAACTATTACTTTTTCTGTTTTTTTTTTTGTTTGTTTGTTTTTTTATTCTTGAGACAGTGGCATTTGGATAAATCCGATTACCGTACATGGATGTGTAGGAAGTGAGAAATGTCCTTGGGCCCCGTGGCATGATTTTCCTGGGCTGTATTTCGGACAGATAGAATATTTGCTGTATATTTTATGAGCTACAGTAGGAGAAGGTTTCTAGTAATATTGTTTACTCCATGAAAGCATCTTTTAGGACTCTAATTTTAGCTCATGTACGTATTAAAGTACAGTATAGGTAACTTAACTGCCATAGATAAGAATGGTTTCTGATTGGGTTCCCTACTGGCTTGGACAGAAAGGGTCCAGAGGTCTGAAAGGGGGGAACTCCTAAAATATCCCCCTCAGCCCAAGCTAAGTATAGTGGGCAAAAGGGCTGTGGACAGGTGTGACATGCCTTGCACACCTTCCTCCAGAAAAGTCACTCTCTTCCTACTGTGGGACGTGGAAGAATTGGGCCCTGACTCTGACATTTAGTGGTTGTGGTTTCTGTTGTGCCTTTTAACCCTGTTTCCAAAACTGTTGCCTCCAGAATACGACAAGGATGCCGGCTGTCCAGCAGTGCCAGCCTGTGGACATCGAGCATTCTGGTCTCCAGGGACAGCCAACTGACCTGGACTCCGCCAGGGCCTTCCCCACGTGAGAAAGCCGCCCTCTGCTCCACACCCCCTACACTCTTTTAGGGATCCCTGGACCCAAGGGTAGGTAGGACGGTGGCCATGTCCAACAGGAAGCAGCTCCAAGAAGATGAGACTTTCACCCATTGTCCTTTGCAAGACTATGAAGGGTCTAAACCTGAAAAGGGGGGAACTGAAACAAGGTGCTGAGCTAGAGGTCTCCATAACGGGGAAGTCCCCCACTAACCTGGCTAGGGGGATGGGAAAGTTTACCACTCCTGCAAGAGAAGCAGAAGGCCCCGTGGGAAATGGGAGTTTGGGTTGCATATTTAAACTAAGCACGTGGCCATTTGGGCCGCTTGGCCATGCGGGTTGAAAGGGCATAGAAGGACCCCCACCTGCCCGCCATGAGGAGGTGCCACGTGGTTTTGGATTAAGGGCTGGAGAACGCAGCGGCACAGCTGATGGAGCTGGGGATTGTGGGACCTGTCCAGCCAAGCCCAGGTTAATGGGGGATTCCTGAGGGGCTGAGCTATGGGAGTGTTAAGCTGCGGACTTCTTTTTTTCCCTAAGAGATGGTCTGTTTGGCATATCCTGAAACTAGCTTGATTTAACAAGAGGGAGGCAGGACTGTGTGTGTTTGTGGGTGTTTCTTTGGTTTGTTTTTAAGGGAGTGGGATTCAATGGCAAAATTCCACCATTGTTTTAAACTGGTATAACTTTTAAATAAATAGTTCATTTCTTTTTCACCAGACTCTGGCATTGGGAGTCACGGTGTTTTTTGTTTTGTTTTGTTTTGTTTTTTTTGTTTGTTTTGTTTTATCAGCGGTGGGCAATAGAACCCAGAGGGTCTCCTGTTACATAATGATAGTTGCCAGGAAGCAGTATCTCACAGATTGAGAAAATGCTCCCACATGTTACTTCATGTGAATCAGAAATCTCTTAGCACTTTAAAAAAAGGCATTAAGGTTTCTACATTTACCACCACTGATTGAAAGCAGTGTTTATTTAGCAGACTTATTGTTGTTCATTTGTAAAAACAAAGAATTATGATAGTATTTATTCTTTATTTTTAAAAATTTAAAAGAGATTTTATCTATCTTCAGAGAGAGGGGGAGGGAAGGAGGAAGAGAGGGAGAGAAACACCGAAGTGCGAGAAAAACATCGATCGGTTACCTCTCGCAGGCCCCCAACCGGGGACCTGGCCCACAACCCAGGCACGTACCCTGACTGGTATTCGAACCAGCAACCTTTCTTCGGTTCGCAGGCCGGCACTCAATCCCCTGGGCCTTACCAGCCAAGGCTGGTAGTATGTTTTTAATAGTATCACTCTCAAGGTGATATGTAACAAAGATCATAAAATGTGTAGGCACACAGTGTTGAAATAATAGTATTGAAAAAACAGGATGCCATTAGTTATTACCTTTGATTCTCCCCATTTTTATTAATTTATTTTTTACCCCATGACCTTGTAATTTTCAGTCACTTAGTCAGGATTGTGGTTTGGGAGTGATGACATAATAGTTCGTTTCTTCATAAGTTTTCTTCCTATGTAAGGATTGGGTTTATGACAGTGGCCTCCTACAAACCAGCTTTTATCGATATACTGAGTTCACCAATCACAATGAAAATAAAATCACTCTTAATATGGTACTCTTCACTTCATAGTCGTTTATAAGACTGCAAATTAGTAACACACTTTCCTAATATGATGGACAAGTTTGAAATGTAAAATATTTCCTTGAATTTATTTACTTTATTTTTTATTTTTTTAACGATTTTACTTATTTATTTTTAGAGACCGGTTAGGGAGGGAGAAAGAGATGGAGAGAAACATCGATGTGCAAGAGATACACCGATCCCTTGCCTCTTGCACACCCGCAACATGCCTCTTTGCGTGTGCCCTGACTGGGAATCAGACTGGCAACCTTTAGGTTCACAGGCTGGCGCTCAATCCACCAAGCCACACCAGCCAGGGTGAATTTATTTATTTTAATAGTTAATGTATGAGATAAATTTTGGCCTGTAAAAGGTGATACAACTAGCATATTTCACTGTGGGTTCAAAATATTTGATTTAGATTTTACAAGTTGAGCTGTAGACATTGTTTTCTCTACTGAATTACACAAAGTCCTTGCTACCTGGAAGTGAATATACTGTAAACAAGACATGCCTTCTCTTACGTGACAAGCGTTAGTACAGGGGCAATTTATACTGTAGCCCTGTAAATCTAACTGAGCCAAGGGCAACAGTAACTAATGTGTGATTGACTAGCTAAAACCAATCTTTAAGTAATAGTTTAAGGTTATGGTTAAAGAAGTTATAAGCACACATCTTGTGGTTTGAAGGGTCAAATTCAAAGCAACACAATCAACACTTGTTCAAAAGATAAAACATAAAAATTAAAATATTCAAAGTAAAATAGAGGGGTAATTTTATTTCAATTCAGAACAGTGTTTCTATATTCATAATTAAAATTGAACAGTATCTAAAGAGTCACTATCTTCATTCCCTGCTTAATTTTTCTCATCATATTAGGAGGGGTAATCTGCCATGGGCCCTGGGCATCTCTGCACATTCTTGCTGGGCACAGCAAGATTTCCAGGACTTGACTGCTGTTTCCCTGGCCCATTTCTCAAGGTTGTGAGAGCAGGCTGCTTCTACGTGATTTAAAAGACTCCACAGTGTTCTTCTCCTGTAATGCAACCCACTGTGTGTAGAGGCATGGATCTAGGCCCACCTGCATAGTGTCCATGGAACTCAGGGAGTTTCAGGGCCTGGCATGAACATGAAGCTCTGGCTGCTGGGTTCTTCTATGAGTAACGTCTTCTACCTCTGAGCCAGGAGTTTCGTGTCTTTGCAAACATGCATGAGACAGGAATAGGCTTACTTCTCAGCTTGTACACAGGGTAAAATCTTAGACCCTTTCCTGTTCTTGACATGTAGCACTTATACCAGCCATCATTATGACATGCAGTGTTTTACTTGTTTACCTTTTCTTTCTACTTTCATAGTAGCATGTAAACTCCAAGAAGACAAGGGTGTTTGATTGTTTTCTTTACTCTTGTTACTTCAGTACCTAGTACAGTGCTGAGCATACAGTAGGTGCTCAATGAGTAGAAGTGCTGGAAGAGGATTTAGGCAAATATACTGTGTATTAATATTACATGAGAATTAAGTAAAATTGATCCATGCATTATTGCTAACCTTCTGTTCTCGGATTTATTTTAGATCTGTCTCTTCTGTATGCTGCTTTTCTTACAAAATCCGTTTCTTATTAATAACTTTTCTGATTAATAGATAACACATCAGTTTTTCTCTTTTAATGTCATTCATGAGAAAATACATATAGAGAAGAAACTTACCCACAATAAAAACAGGATGACATAACAGTAGATAACTTTATCCAGTACTCCTGTGGAGCCAGAATTTCATTCTACCGAGCAGCCTGATTTCAGAGCATGTGTCTTTAACTACTACTCTTGAAGCAAAATCAGTACTGACTGATAAATGATGGTAGGAAGCTTGGAAAATTGGAGAAAGAGTAAGTAGCAAATATGTAATAAATAAAATGTTAACTACAACAGCCAAATTAAACTCATTCTACATATTGTAATTTTTTCTCTCTTAACAGGCACTTAAAGGTCCTTATCATTAAATTTCATTACTTAATGACCCAAAGAAAGGAATTTTAACTGTAATACTCCAGCAAGCTCCATTGCCAAATGGCTATCAAATATATTGTGAATGTAATAACATTGCTTAGCATGTGCCCTTTATGCCTGCCTTCCAACGTGTTCTCCTTCATAGAGGTATTCTGATTAGGGGGAGGTACTGAACAGCACACGGTCTGTAGAACAGCCACAGTTTTTCAGAATTGGAGTTTTGTAAGTGTGGTGCTTAGTGACTTCTCACAAATAACATAGCCAGATAAACTATGTCAGCTAATCAAATATACAAATCTCAGCCCCAAAGCCCACAATTTGCTTAATGGGGAAAACACTAACGAGAGGCTCCACAACTTCAGTCAGAAACATAAAGAGATGTTTAATGTCTCATTACTATTTAGCATTGTGGTAGATGTATGGGTCAATATAGACAAAAGAGAGGCAACACACCTAAAATTAGAAAGAAAACAATGAATGGAAAAACCACTATAAACAATGGAAGATATTAACAAGGTAATAATAGGTAATAAA
>VMDR010029260.1:0-12815 GCA_007922815.1 Macrotus californicus | reverse complement strand
AATAAAAGCCACCCCCCCCAAAAAAAAACCCATGCAATATAGAGAGGTAAATATAACTGAATATATACAAAACCTGTTACACCGACAACTATAAAACTTTGATGAGAAAAAGTAAAGATTATCTAAATAAATAAAGAGGCACAGCATGTTTACAGATAGAAGACTCAGTGTTTTATGATGACAATTCACAAATTGATCTATATATTCAATGAAATTCCAATAAAAAAGCTCAGTCAGCTTTTTTGGGTAGAAATTGACAAGCTGATTCTAAAATTTAAATAAAAATGTAAAAGGTCTAGACTAGTCAAAATGATTTAAAAAATAAACTAAAGGACTTGAACTACTTGACTTCGAGAATTACTATGAATCCATAAAAATAAAGACAGTACAATGATTGGTAGATGTTAGTGGAATAAAACAGAGGGTCCACAGAGAGATCAACACATGTATGCTCAATTGCCAAGGTAATTCAATAGACTATAGTTTTTTAATCAAATGGTGCCTGCACAAAACCTGTATCCTCATACTATGTACAAAAATTAACTTTATATGGAGCATAGGCCTAAACATCTATGCTGAAACAATAGACTAGAAAAAAACAGAAGAAAAATTTGATGACCTTGAGTTAAACAAAGATTTCCTAGATCACAGAAAAGAATCATAGACGTAAGTGCAGAAGCAGAAACTACAAAAGTTCTAGAAGGAAATCTCTGTGACCTCGGGTTAAACAAGATTTCTCAGCACAGAAAAACCATGTAGGCAGTACCCCAGTACTCATCGTTAATTCATTCTAGAACTCATGATGAGTGCCAAAACTGACGACTACCAAAGTACTGTGGGACCGATGCGCTGACCCTCTGTTTCATTGTGAGAGAGGGGCGCTGAGTGGCGAGCAAGCAACGAATGAGGAAACATTCCTTCTCATCAAAACACAATGAGTGCAGGGTTTGATGAGTTCTGAAGCCAAGGAGTACCAGGGTATGACTGTGCTATAAAAGAAAAACGCGATAAGCTGGACTTTTTCAAGTTTTTCTCTCCAAAGTACACCATTAAACAAATGCAAAGGCCATCCACAGAATGGGAGAAAATACTTGCAAAGTACATATTTGAAGAAGGATTTGAATTCAGAGTATATAAAGAATATTTCCGAATCAATAACTTGAAGTCCCATAATCAACTGAAAAAACACAAAAGATTAGTAAATATTATACCAATAAGATGTGTGAGTGGTCAATAAACACAAGATGCTCAGTATCATTGTTTAATAGTTAAACCCAAATTAAAACTGCAATGAGATATCTCTACACACACTCTGGAAGGACTAAAATGAAAAGGACTGAAGATACCGACTGCTGGTGTTGAAAATAGAGCAACTGGAAATACCATATAATGCTGATGATAATATCAAATGATACAGCCATTAGGAAGAGTTTGGAAGTTTACTGTCCAGTGAAATCGTCTTAATAAGCCTTAGTTTAAAGAAGTTTTCTGAACCAAGTACAGTTTACTGTGCAGTTATATGCTCACACCTGTTCCCTTAACTAATTATACAAGCAAAGGTCTAGTCATTAGAGCCGTAACAACTACCACGTGGGAAACACAACGTGGTGCTGAAAGAACTTACAGTGTAGTAGACGTGGCGGGAAATGAACTGAACTAGTGCAGTGTCACCATGAGACCATATGTGAAGACTGTTGTTTCCAGATTTGTGGGATAAGGGTAGGCTTTTGGAAGTAATGACAGCCAAGGAGAAACCTAAAGGCCTCAGCACTATACAAGGAGGTGATGCGTGTACGGTAGGGTTGAAAGGGAGTCCACTATTATGAGCTCCTTCCCAAAAACCAAATGATTATTTCCAACAAACACTGCTTCCTTATTTAGAAGAAAAAGAAGAAAATCAAGACTATGAACAATAAAATGGCAATACATATATATCTATGAACAATTGAATCTAAAAAACAAACTGAGCAATCAAGAAGGACAGAGACAGAATCGTGGATATGGAGACCATTTTGATGGTTGCCAGATAGGGGAGGGGGTGCGAGGCATAGTGTGAGGAGGCAAGGGGAGTAACAGGTACAAACAGGTAGTTACAGAAACCCAGGGGGTTGTAAGGTACAGTACAGGAAATGGAGCAGCCAAAAGACTTATATGCATGACCCATGGACGTGAACAGTGGTGTGGGGATTGCCTGAGGGAGTAAGGGGTGCTGGGGGAGGGTGCAAAGGGGGAAAAATTGAGGCAACTCTATTAGCATAATCACTAAAATATAATTTTAAAAAAGTACTGCTCCCAATTAGACCAGCTGAAAGCAGGATTTGATGAAAAGCGCCCAGAAATAGTCGAAATAACCAAAAATGCATAATCTTCCATCAGGATAACACAAGACCACATGTTTCTTTGATGGTCCAGCGAAGACTGTTACGGCTTGGCTGGGAAGTTCGGATTCATCTGTCGTATTTACCAGACATTTGCACCTTTGAATTTTCATTTATTTTGGTCTTTACAAAATTCTCTTAATGGAAAAAATTCAATTCCCTTGAAGACTGCAAAAGGCAGCTGGAATAATTCTTTGCTCAAAAAGATAAAAAGTTTGGGGAAAGTGAAATTATGAAGTTGCCTGAAAGATGGCAGAAGATAGTGAACAAAATAGTAAATATGTTGTTCAATAAAATTATTGGCGAAAATGAAAAATGTGCCTTTCATTTTTACTTAGAAACAGAACGAACTTTTTGGTCAAGATATATATTTTTCCTAAGGAAACAGGATGTAGACATTACTTTAAACAAGCAATTTAGGGTCCTTTTCCTTTATTCATAATATATCCTTTTATTATTCTCTCTTTTTCAGAGTGTGCCTTATTCTTTCATTTTTTTCTCTCCATCTTTCTTCATGGTTTTTTATTTACCATTTTGCTTTGTTTATGTGCCTTGCTTGTGGAGTTTGCTTATTCCTGCTTAAATCAGTGGTATGCACCAAATTACTTACAAAGGTTGGCAAACACAGATGGCCGGGCTGCAACTCGTAAGTCCCTGATTCAGTCCGGCCAAGGGAAGGATGTGTGTGAAAAGTTGTATTTGTAATAAGCTCCCAGGTGATGCTAATGTCGCTGGGCCTGTGACCACACTCTGAGAATCACTGACTTATGTCAGCCTGCTGGTCTCAGCCAGAGAAGATTGTAGTGTTCTGGAACGGGCTAAAATGAAGCTTAAGTAACCTGGAAGTCTAAGTATCTGAGAACTATGCAAGGTGAATCACTGGTACTGTTTTTAACTTTGAAGTTGAAGATACTTTGAATTTTTTTGTAACTCTTCCAGGAAATGATAAATTCAGAATGTGTATGGTTTTGAAATTTTAATCATTGTTGCCTCTTCCCCTTTAACTTCCTTTTCCTGATTTGCGTAATTACTTTGTAATTTCTAAGCTTTGCTGAATATTTTCTCCTGAAAATATAAAATAGATGTGTTATCAGACGGTTCTGACAGCTGAAGAAAATAAAAAGGAATATGGCTAGGTCTAAAAGGTCAAGAATGAAGGAGCAATTGGTGAACAGATGAGAAAATTACAGAGATCTGGGTCGGCTGCACCCTGTGCACTTCACTGGGCTGAGGCAACACGTCTTTCCTCGCAGGTTTGCCAGTGAGACTCTTCCAGCGCTAAGCGCAAATGCATTAATAAGTCAAAACACTCTGCCAAGCCAGAATCTCCTTTTAGAATTTCCATTATCTTTAGAAAATCATTTTTCTTCTATTATTTTTTTATACCAGTTTTTGTCTTCCTTCATTTGATTTTCCTGAATTAAACTGTTTAGTGGATTTGCCATCCAGTCTTTTTATTATTCACTTTCTTTTTTGTCCTTCACAGTAAAGTGGGTTTCTCCCTTCATTGAAACTCATTTTAAGCTTCCAGGTTACTTTTTACTGCTGAAGGGAGTATTGTGTATCTTCTGCAGTGCCCTGAAAGCTGGAAACAATCGAGCCCCTATTAGCCAATCAAACCTGGCAAGATATGGACTGTTGCCCAAGCTCTAGGATCTTTTTGATCCAGACACGTGGTCCGTTTGACCTTAAGAAAATTCTCTGCTTCTTACCCAGCTGTCCCATTGTTTTTGTTGAATGTGTGGGTGGTGGGGGAGGGGGCAAAGATGGTAAAGAACAGGGGCGATTGACAGAAGACTTGAGAGGAATTGCAAGCTGCTCATCCAGAATCAGGAGAGGTTGCCGGCCATTAAAGAGCAACCCCACTAATTCTTTACTCTCAGAATGCTTTTAGATTCCGTGTTCATCTAAAATTCAGGTCAACTGCTGGAGAGGACCATGTCACAAACACTTGAGTGTGTTTGACGACGTGCTTAGGAAAGGGCAGTGAGTGCATACCAGCCATACCAGCAAACACATTACACCTCAGGCCCTCTTCTGAGCCCTTCAGGGAAGTCAATGGGAGCTTTGTGTAAACAGGTAGCAGAGAACTGGACTCATTGTGTTTGCTTCTTTGCCTTCAGTCACCTGCGTTTGGATTTAATCTCCTGAACTGAACTTTTGTGAGTCATTGTGGCTTGATTGTACTCTCATTCTATTCATTCCTCCTCATCCTAGGGCTACCTTAGTAATTTTTATTTTGAGAGAGCTCAAATTGGTAAGTGTTCCTGCTCCTAGATAGCGTATTAGGGATTAATAAATTGTGCCTGAGACTGACATTGCGTGGGGGCTACAGATGTTCAGAGGTGAATGATATGAAAGGAGTTAGAGGAAAATCAGAATGGAGTTAGTGACTGTGACGTGGACCGGGTCCTATTAGAGGCTTGATAAAAGGTTTTTGGGTGAAAGAGCTTTAGAAATCCTTTCTAAATTCTAATAAATCTAATATGTTTTAAATTCACATGTTGCGTGAAGACATTGTTTTATTATAGACTTCTTAATGTTTAGAAATCTTTATGTAGACTTCCTTCATGTTGAGATTTCTCTTTTTTTCCTTCTTTCCTTATTTATTTATTTATTTATTTCTCCTTTTTGCTATAAGTATGTTTTGTTTTGCCTTGAGTAAATGAAACTCAGAGCCCAAAAGGCTCAGTTAAATTGAGCTTGAAACTGAAAACCCATGTCAATCTGGTGAGCACTGAGCAAAAAGAATATTTTCTGTGGAATCTGACTTTTTCTATTTTCTCATTGCCTTCAGAAGTAGAAGATAAAAATTGATGACTGTATAAATCTGAACCTTTTGAGATATTAAATTTTTAAAAACTGGAACATTTGAATAACTGGTGCAATGATTCCAATTAAGCTAACATTGGTTGTGAGCAAACTTGATTGACCTAGGAGCAAGGAAATGCCCTGGCGCTCCATGTCAGCTTTCAACTGGCCAGCACACAAACACCAGACTCACTCCTGGCAGCTGCTACACCTGTGCCAGTTGGCAGATCTGGCCAAAGGCCATCCATCAAACAGAGATGGAGGAAGCATTGCTCCTCCTGGTGCCCACTGGACCAGTCCCATCCTCATTTCAGGACGGGGACAGGCCAGTACAGGCCTTGGATAAATCTAGTGAAATTCATGGAG
Source organism: Macrotus californicus (assembly GCA_007922815.1). Classification (NCBI taxonomy): domain Eukaryota; kingdom Metazoa; phylum Chordata; class Mammalia; order Chiroptera; family Phyllostomidae; genus Macrotus; species Macrotus californicus. Next base: position 7,260 of record VMDR010029260.1, on the reverse strand, counting down.
AGGTATCTGTTTAAGAACTTCAGTGGAATTGAATAGTTATACCTGTCATTTTCTTGCAATAAATTAGTTCCCATGTCAACTTTAGGTCTCAGAAAATTCCAACTGGTTAGGTCATAGACAGGGCAACATTTTCTTCACTGTAAACAAAGATTCATGGACAAAAAAAATGTTTTGTGGCAAGACTTGGAAGGCTGGCTGGCATTTTAAAATTTGTCTCTGCCTATTGATTTGGCTCATTTCTTAGTATAAACCTTGTTAATTACATTTTGTACATCCTCTGAGGCTTTAAGACTGACAGGTTTGTGTTTAAGAAGAAAGAATGAAAAATTTCCACAGTACTCGAATCAGGCCTACTTGGCTGCATGCATTATGATGGCATCTTTCATCACTGCGGTAATCTCATACAGTAATGTTGGGCAGCATAACAATAAATTGCTTTTATCTTGACTTTTTTGAGCTTAGAGATTTTTCTTGTAGCAAACATTTTTCTGTAGAAACCACATACATTTTTCTTAGTGTTTCCTTCCTTGGCAAATAAATTGAGTAAATGGACATGTTTTGAATCTATTTGACATTTTAGATTTAATGTAGAAAATCAATACTTGCATTTTCAACATTTTCCTTGATTCTAAACATTTACTCTTGCCATATGCACATAACTTGTCTTTATGTTATCCTTCTTAAGAGCACCTAACTCTGTGCTAAATATGGGAAGTGTGGATGGGTAATGATGGGAAAACAGGAGCAGACAGAGGTAAGATGAAACTATCCATGTCACTTAAAAGATTCTAGGCGAGGTTTTCGTACATGTAGTCCTGGTGCCTTATTGATGCTACTGTTTTTCAGGTAGGTAGGAAGGTGGTCTTGCCTGCACAGCAACGGTTTTGCTCTGTTTCCATATTGCTTGAACTAGAAGCTAAATTCCAGTTCCTTGGGAATGTCCTGTGTTCTCAGAAACAGGGAGAGCAGCATTCGACATCAAATCAGTCCCCTTCTATGAGCTGGCCATTTGGATTCTGACATTCTTAGGCCAAGGTGAGGAATTCATTCACTACAAGGTGACTAAACCTCACCCTCATAATAATAATGACATAGGTTAAAATTTCCAGTTAAAATAAAGTTATTTTTTTTCCATTTGGACATTTGCTCTTTTGATATACTTGGCATCTGTTCAAATAGCTAAAAGCTAGTATGTCTTACGTATCTTACATTTGTCATCTTATTGATGGTAACAACTCTTGAGGCAAATGCTTTTATTGTTCCCATTTATACATGAGGAAACTGAAACATGGATAGTTCCTTAATTTCTTCAAAGTTGACCGGTGAATGGTGAACATGAGGTCCGATGTAGAGGAATCTGACCCCAGAACCCTTGCTTCTACATGCTATGCTTTAGTGTTAGAGAAGTGAATGTGGCTACGGTCTCGTTTGCTGCTTCTTTGCGAACGAACTGATCCAATGCTTATATTTCTTCTTGTGGGTAACTGTCTACTGACTTTGATATCACAACAATTAATATTATTTCAATGATTCAAAAGTTTTCATTGGATCCTTCTCTGGGTGGTAGGACTCACACTAGGGAAATACAACAGAAGAAGGAACCTCTACTGTTAGGTTCCTGCCCAAGTCCTTATCTTAGGACTGACTTTTGATATCGTTGCCAGAAAGGGAACCTGGCCCTGAGCGGGTCTGCCGAGGACCAGCTGGTAGTGTGTGGGTTCTTGACTTTATGCTGGAAAGATTTCACAATACAAGTCCAGGTGACTTTGAGAGTACATTTATTGAAGCTGGAGGCAGTGAAACAAGGAAAGGATAAGCATAGAAGAAGCAATAGAAGAGAACCTAGGCAGGACTGCTTTGGTTCTCTAGAAATGCTATAGGAAAGAAAGAAGGCTTGGTGGCGCTATTTTGGCTCACTGAGAAGTCAGAGAAAAAGGGACCTTGGAGACGGGTTCATAGGGTTAGCCCTGGACAAGCCGCCACTACTCATTGCTCCCCAGGTTGCAAGCCTTGTGGATCCCCTAGAGTTTAGGAGATTCATGCCTGTGGGGGAAAAGACGGAGGGGGGGGTGGGGGGGGAAGACCGGGAGGGGAAAGGCACAGGCATGCTCCTGGGAGAGTGAGCACTGGGTCCATTGTTTTGAGGGTTTTTAAAGGCTGGGTGGTTGGAGGTTGTCTTAGGGGAGATCACAGTAGAATATTCATTAGCTTCTCCAGGTGTGCCCTTTCAGGGTTGAGGTCTCCACTGATTGGTCAGAGCCAGGTCAAAGGGGTCATTAGTCATTGCACCTGATTCTGGCATTGACCACCTGGTTTTGCTGCTTTTCTGGGCCTGAAGCCGAGATACAACTGAGGCCTAGATGTTATCTCTCGGCAGGTGACCTTCTGTATCTGGCTGCAAATTGCTCAGCCAGTTTGTTTAGTTTTCTGTCCCAGTTTCTCCATTCCACTTGCCAAGGAACTTTCCTAGGCTCTCTCTATCCTGCCTCATTATCAAGACGACCAGAAAGCAGCATCGTCTCTTGGTGGCCTTATGCAATGGGGCTGCCGGGAGAGACAAACTTTCCCAGAGAGTTTAAACCATCCATATCCTTGTATGAACATTTCCTAAACAATTAGTGGGCTTTCCTTACACACAGGTTACTCATCCTTAAGTCTCATTTGTAAAGTTTCTTTAAAGCTTTGCTATCTGAGTGGGTGGCCAGGACCACCCCTCCATCACCTGGAGAAAGAAACAAATGAAAAATTCTGGGCCCCACCCCAGATTTACTGAAAGAGCCTACATTTTAACAAGACCCTTCGATGATTCATATGCACAGCAAAGTGTGAGAAGCTGGGCTTTACAGAACATGAGTATCTACAGTGCCAGAATGTGATCCAAAGACAAAGCTCCTGCCTCTGTCAAATATTGGCTGTGTAAACTTACGAAGTTACACAGAGTCTGCGAGCCTCAGTTTTCACATCTGTGAAAGAGAGAAAATAAGTGGTGACCCAGAGCCATTGAAGGATGAAAACAGATAACAAATTTAAAGCCCTTGACATGGGGCTGGTATAAGTTGTTAAATGACTCTGCCTAGCTTGTGCCAGGCTGACCTTCCTTGGATGTGACACTTCAGGTCAGAGTGATCCTGAGACCAAGGACAACCTATTTTTTTAGTGGTGCTCATGGACTTCACCAGAGCAGTGTGGTGTGGGCAGCAGTGGAGGACACAGGTGGCGTGGTGGTGAGCCACACATTCAGTATGGCCAGAGGCCTGAAGCTCTGTCTTCGAGGAACATCCCAGAAGCAGGAAAAAGGGCAGAGACCTGCTTCTTTTAGCTGTACTTTTATAGTAGCTTTATTAGTATATTAACATATATGGGTCATCACACAGATAGCCCAAATCCAGGGGCCTGTCCAATGTAAAAACTGAAAAAGGGAAGTCGGCAATAAAGGACTTGAAACATCAGAGAGAAAGCTAAGGTGACAAAAAAGGGAGTGCTGATCACTCCCAAACTCTCACAGTACTTTGGGGATATCATCAAGCCCATAGCAAGACGAGTGCTACAGGCAGACTCGCCCGACTTGTGCCCTCTCTGGGATTTTCAGGTGAGCGCATCGCTGGAGTGGGGATTTTCCTATTGTCACTGATGGGCTCAGGACACGTTTTCAGAATGGTTATAAAAACAGCACTTCCTCAGCACCCCTTCACTGCGATCACACTTCCTGATCAACATGGGTTTTGTTAATAGTAGTTTCTTTCTGTTGACAGAAATGTAGTTGGCGACTTCAGGTAGCCTGCAGCTGGAACGTGAGCCAAAATAATCACGCCCTTTGGCTCCTAGCTTCAGATGATTATAGTTTTTGAATATGTGCCCTGGCAACATCCATTGCTGTCATTGTTATTTCAATTTATTGCTAAACTTTTTATAATTCTAATAAAGATATGTATTTCATGATAGGACAAGGGTTAGCCAAGTTCACTGGAAGAAGAGATAATGCAAAAAGAAGTGTAAAGCTGCCTGGGGAAGAGTTTTTTTATTATTATTTTCTTTTACAAACAAGGGAATTCATGACCTTCTAAATCACCTTTCCAGTGTCCTGCAGCCTGAGTTATTTTTCAGATTATATGGGCCACAGGAGCCACTGAGTGTAAAATAGGCCACCTGGTTTTAATTCTCATCACCAACAAGTAAAATTAATAAAAATAAATAAGGGCTTCAACCCCATTTCTTTATTACCATTTCTATCTTTGTTTTGCCATTTCTATGCACCAAATACTAATGTGAAGCCCCGATATTGTGGCAAGTGGAGCAGATAGCAGGCCATTTTACTCTCTCTGCCTATCTCTAATTTGTTCATTCATTATTTTCTCTTTCTCCTCTTTGAGATACTTTCAGTCTGTCTGACTCTTCCAGGCCAGAAGCCTAGCAGATGTGTATGTGCTGGAAACTTCCATGAGGCTTATTCCCTGTGTCTGATATCCCGTTTTCCACAGGCCTGCTTCCTCATCCTTTGCCTATTTCCTGAATATATTTTTTATAACTTTAACACTTGTCATCTGCCTTTGTTTGTTAAGATGCTGCCTTCTCTGACCAAAAAGTGTTGTCACTTTTTAATCTTCCTCATTTGCATTTTCATTTGAACTGGCAACGCTACTGGGAGCTAGGGAGCTTTGAAAACAGATGTATAGGATCCTTTCATTGTAATCTACCCTCCTCTGAGTCACAAAAAAGGGATAATGGGAGAACACGTAAAATCTCTCCACACCTATCAAATGCTGAAAGAAGTAACCAAACCCATGGCATCTTCTAGAAAACCTTCATTAAAGTGAATGGAGACATCATCAAGCAAGCAAACAATGAGTTCCTTACTCCTTGAGTCCTGAGGCCAGTGTGTCTCTTTCACTCTGTGTGTTCTGGCCTGATCTAGATAGGAGGTAACATTTTCACCCTCCCTCTCCTTGTGACTTAGGACATTTGTTAACATTGTCAGGATCTATCTGAGTCATGTTTTTCCTTCCGTGTTTTGAAATGAGGAGCAGAGCCGCTGGTACATGACCTTCCTTCAGCAATGAGGGTCTTAGCCAGAGAAGAGCCAGCATTAACCATCCAACTGCCCCCTGCATACGACTGCCCTGTGAAGTTGCCAAAAGGGCATCTACAAGAGAAAACTCCCCAAGAACAAAGGGCCGTTCCTTCCCCTTTAGTATTCTTTGGGCTGTTCTGTCACGTTGGCACCACAACCCTTCCCATTTGTTCTTTGAGTGCCTGTGCATTCTGCCAGCTTTTGTTTGTGTGTGTGTTTGTTTGTTGTATGGGTTAGAAGAGTCTTGATGGAGACTAGAGGCCTTGTACATAAGGAGGACAAAGTCCATAATGGAAACCGTACTTGGGTTTGAGAAATTTTTGGAGGAGACTGAAAAATACTGGCAATTATAGCACAATGTAGTAACTGCTGGAGAAGACGTGTGCAAGAGCTGCTATGCTTGTAAATTTTTTGTTGAAAACTTTTTGAGCTTTCTTAATGCCCTGTGGCAGCATTGTGTGATCCGACTTCCTGCGGTGATGGAGATGTTGTCTATGTGCACTGCCACGTGGTCGGCACTAGCCACACGTGCCTGCTGAGCACCTGATACATGAGGAGTGCAACTGAAGAACTAAAATTTTGTTTTTATTTGATTTTAATTAACTCATGCCTAAATTTAAATAGTCACATATGCTATTGGCTTGTGTATTGGACCGTGCAGTTCTCAGGTCGGTCGTGTGCAGACATTCTTGGTAGCTCGTATTAGCATCTCACTTCCTGGAAGATATGAAAGGCATGAGCATACATGGCACACTCTTCTCCCCAGCCTTACCAAAGTCATCGGTAAGAAGCCTCCAGATGGGCACTTGTACTTCCTTTAGGAAGTTGTCCCACAGGGGTGAGTGCTCTCATAGTAGTCTGTACTTATCCCCTGTTGGCACTAAAATTTCCTATTTGTTTATATCTTCCCCACTAAACTCTATACTCTGAAGAAAGTGAGCCTCATCACACTACATACTGAGTGCAGACTGTACTGTCGATCAGACAGGTATTTGAAAAACACCAGTTGAACAAATAGTTTTCCACTTAAATTAGTCATGAAATAGTAAAATGTCAAAGCCAAATAACACTTTATTATTGTGTCATACCCCACTGTTGCCTGCCCCAAATCACTTTTTATTTTTTCCTTCTGCCTTGCAAGCCCCCCAGTGATGTTGGGGTGTCCAGTCCCCCACTATGACTCAGTAAAATATGGGACTTTCTTCCCAACACCAAGGGTAAACCCTGATGGTATAAACAAATCATGCTGTCTGGCTTGATTCCTTTGGCAGTAATTGGTTTGAAGGTGAGCATGTAACCCAGTTCTTATTGCAATCATGTGAGGGTTTTCTTCTGGGAGTAGTTTGAGTAAAGACCAATTCTTTAAAGGGAAGAGGTAGCCCGTTTTTGCTTCTGAGTGTCCCTAGGTCTGGATGTGAAGGCTGGCATTGCTGCAGCCGTTTTGTTCCCACAGGGAGAGTTGAACTGGGGGTGGAGAGTTGGGACAGACACAGTCTTTGATGTTGAACTGCTTCACCAATCAACCCTAAAATCTGCCCAATATTTGCACATTTTGTTATGGGAGATAATGAATTTCCTTATTTTTAAAGCCAGTAGTATTAGGATTTTCACAGACTGACATGCAGACATGGCTTAACTGGGCCCCGAAAAAAGATATAATCAAGGGGCAGCCCAGCCTGGGTTCATACCTGGAGCTGTCTGGGAAAAAGTCCAATCCGAGCTCATAGAGTTGCTGGCAGTGTTCACTTTCTTGCAGGCTACCAGGGTTCTTGACATTTTTTGCTAGCTGTTGGCCAGAGGCTGCTCTCATGTCTTTCTTGTGTGGCCTTCTCTACGTGACAGCTCACATCTCAGCTTGCTGCCTTAAAATCATCAAGAAAGAGAGTCTCATCAAAGACAGGTTATATTCTTATGGAACATAACCATGTAAATCTTTTCACCTTTGCTCTATGCTATTGGTTAAACGTCATTCTCAGCTTCTGCCCACACTCCAGAAGAAAGCATCCCACAAGGGTGTGATCATGGGGCCACCCTAGAGTCTGTTTGCTAAACCTCCTCATTTTAAAGGTGAGAAAATAGGCCCAGAGGGATAATTTGGCTTCTTTTTTTTTTTTAATTACTTTATTGTTGTTCAATTACAGTTTGAATTTTCCCCCCATCACTCTCCCCCCACCCCAGTCAATCCCACCCCC
>VMDR010029259.1:0-12815 GCA_007922815.1 Macrotus californicus | reverse complement strand
ATTGAGAAATAGCCGGAATTTATTGAATATTTTTTATGTCAGAAATTGTACTAAGCTCTTTATGGGGATTATCATTCGATTATTACAACTTTACGTGACAGATGCTTACTATAAGGGTACCCAATGTAGAATCAGAAACACTGGGATTAAGTAATTTACCCTAGTCACATGGTCATTAAATAGCAGTGGTAGGGTCTGAAGTCAGCCAGTTCTGACCCTGGAACCATTCGCAACCACTGTATCTTGGTCCATGAAATTTCTTTCCATTCCAAGATTCTAGGAAGAATTTTTTTCAGGATTTTATTCTGAATTGCATCCTTCTTCCTTGTTTACATGGATATCCACTATAAGGAAGTAAGTGTCAGTAACATCTTCCGAACTCCCAGATAGTATATTGGCTTATTATTTCTTCTGAGGTGGCACATAAATTAACTTTTAAAAATATTTTATTTTTAGCAAAGCAATATACATATATTTTGGTAAAGTCAGATGATGCTACAGACTTGTAAAAAAACACCCAAATCTTTTCTTGTGTTTCTTTTATATTTGCCTCATTTGAATGAAATTTCAATGCAGCTAGTTTTGATTTTTTTCAATTGTGGTTGTTATCTATTAACTTCCTACCCTGGAACATGAGAATTTGCGACCCACTCAACCAGCCTCCCGACACTCCTTCCCACAGCACACAGACAATACTGCTCTTTCTTCATCTTTATAATCTAGTTATGTATGCCACAATTTCAGGTTAAATCATTAGTGTATTTTATTATGACTCTATAAATATTGTGTACAGCTGGACTGTGTGATATACCATGATTTTACTTTTTTGTACAAGTTTTTGTTTTTCCCATCTATTTTTAATTTTGTTTTAATTACCTACTTTTTTTCTCTACTTTATATTTATCATTAATTCTTTATCAAGCTTGTCAGCAAAACTATATAATTTCTTCTTAGTATTAGGTCATCCATTGGTTCTGATTTTTGCCCTTGCAGGACCTTCTTTCGGGAGAGTCCTCCATCATCTTTATTCGATCTGTGCTTTGCTTGGCAGGCCTGTTTCAGAGTGCTAGCTGTGAGGCTTCTTCACCACCTTGTGAATTTTCTTTGCCTCTGCCTTGCATTCTGGATCTCATGACTTTAATTGGTAAACTATTTGCTCAAATAGCTTTATAAGAAAAAGTAAATGGGAGACAAATATATTTATTTTATATATGTTTTAATTTAATTACAGTTTCCATTCAATATTTTAGTTTCAGATGTATAACATAGTGTTTAGACAACCATATACTTTGCAAAGTGGTTTTCCCAATGTTTTAAGCACCCACCGGGCACTGTACATAGTTATTACAATATCATTGGCTGTATTCCCTTTACTTTCCCACGATTGTCTTGTAACGACCAGTTTGTAGTTCTCAGTCCCTTCATCTTTTTCACCCAGGCCCCCACCTCCCCCTGCCCCTCTGGCAACTGTCAGTTTTCTGTATCTCTGAGTCTCTTTCCGTTTTGTGTGTTTCTGACAAATATCTTTATTCTGTTCTCACCTTTCATTGTAGGTGATCTTACCATGTTTCATTTATCTCTCTAAGATTCTTATCTTTCATTTTTAACATTATTTTTATTTGCTTCCTGGGTGATCACTGTTTTTATCTAAGTTGAGTGTTTTTGTTTGTTTTGCCCTCTTTCATATGAGAGGAGCTTCTAGAATGTATGGTGATTCTGCTCTGTCCTTTCATATTTAAGAATGAGGTCTTATAAAACTGCTTAGCAGCTCTGTACCGTGGACTTCATTATAACTCGGTAGCCAGTTGGCTTTTTTGTTTGGGATTCTCTAAAAGTCAGTAACTATACAGCTTTTCTTTGGGACTTTCCCCAAAATTTCTACAGAGGAGGTATCCTTCAGTCTCTTTCTGAAAGTTGTAAGTCTGGCTAGTAATATTCTGGTATTTGAGGTAGGCTGTGGCTGAGTCTTCCAGTTTAGCATGTAGACTTTTACTCAGCCCCTCTGTTTTCAGTTTCTGGTGCCTCGGGGTCTGCAGCCTCCGGCCTAGTTTCTGCAGAGTGCCCCTGCTTTTCATGCTGAGGTGAGAGAAGTGCACTAGCCTGATTTGTCCAAGCGGAGAGGAGATTTAGGGTCTAGATGTTATGTAGACTTTGAACCAGCTTTCTTATTTGCAACTCCACCTTTACCATAGTCTTTAATAGTGCCTTCAATTTCCAAGAATTTCTGAGCTTGCTTCTTATTGGTGTTTCTTTCAGCAGTTACATAAGTTTCAGTGTTCTCTGCTCTGTGGAGTCAGTTACCGTTTGTCCATCTGCTTTTCATTGTTCCCTGCTTTCATGATGTGGCTCTGCTATTATCGACTATTGTCTCCTCTCCCATTCTCTTTTTCTTTTTGTATTTAAAAAGTTCCTTGCCTCTTTGTCATTTTAGTGGGGCTTTGAGAGGGAGAAGATATAAATGCATGTCTCCAATTCAATGTAATGTGTTCTAATTCCCAAAGGAGGAATTTCTGTTTGGGGTAAGTTATCAACAAGGTAGAAGTTCATTTGTAATGTACATTTGTGCAAAAGGCTGCAAGTACATTTTAGAGGCATCTAGGGTAAGAGAGACTTAAGGTCTTCTTATAAATTCTTAAATTCTTCAGTAGCTTAGCACCTAGTTATTTTGAATGTTCTATCTGGTCATAATCAGTAATTACTTTATGTTCTAGGAAGACAGTGAAGAAGTGGGCACAGTATGGGGTAACCTATTAGGACATTATTTCCTTGTTCATTCATTTTGTCTTATAGTTTCAACTTCCTCTTTTACTCCCACTTTAACCAGAGACTATAAAGATTTTAAGGAAAAGCAACAAACCATCTTCTCAAATCATCAACTTTCTCAGTTCCTTCTCCTTCCTTCTATAGCTCAAATTCTTGAAAAAACACTCTTTATTCCACTTCCCAATCCCTAATTGTTTCTTCTACATTTGTCACTAAGCTGTAAACTCGGAGAGCCTTAGTGATTTTCTTCACTAACACTCCCTAGCCCTCGCACAGTTTCTGGCAAGGAGCAGACACTCAATACTTACTAACGTGTCTGCACTTGGGTGTTTCACACTTCTCCACTCTGTTGAAGTTAATTCTGCAAAGACCGCTTTTGATCTTCAAGTTGTCATAGTCTTAGGTCTCTTGAGTCCTCAAATCTGTTCATTATCTGTCTTTCTCCCATAACTTCTTAGATTCCATTCTTTTATTTCCCACCTACCTCTCCGACTTCATATATGCAAATTCTAAACCCGTATTTCAGTGAAATTCAAACCCCTTTCATGAATTTCAAAACTACATCTTTACCTACGGACTGTTACTTCAAAGGCAATCCAAACTTAACAGGTCCCATGTTAAATCTTCATCTTTTCTTGGAGACCTGCTTCTCCACCTGGCGTGATGCAGCCCCCCCTCTCCCCCTCAGTCAGCCAAGCAGAAACCTGGACCCTATCTTAAACTCCTTTTTCTTCTTTCTTTATCCCTCCAGTCACCAAGATCCACCAGTGCTTCTTATCCAACATGTCTTATATTCTTTCTCATCTCTATTCCTATAACTACTATCTTATTTCCATTCTTTACACTGCCTTGACCTTCATTCTTTCTTGCCTGGACTTTTTTTCACTTATTTTTGAGTGGTTCATTCTGCCTCCAATCTTGAGTTGCCCTGTCCTGTTGCCCTCACCGCTGCCTGTGATCTTTCTGAAACAGCAATGGTTACTTCCGTGAGTAACACCCTTTAAAGAGTCCATATAAGGTAAAGGATAAAACTCCAGATATCTCAGTATGGCATATGAATTCTAAGCACTCTAACTCCTGTCTCTCAGAGTTAAAACTTAGAGTTAGCCCTGGCTGGAGAGGCTCAGTGGATTGAGTGCTGGTTCGATTCCTGGTCTAGGGCACATGCCTGGGTTGTGGGCCATGTCCCCAGTGGGGGACGTGCAAGAGGCAATCATACATTGATGTTTCTCTCCCTTTCTTTCTCCCTCCCTTCCCCTCTCTAAAAATAAATAAAATCTTTAAAAAAAAACAGTTAAAAATGTATCTAACTCTTGTGACTGAGAATAAGTTTGTATTACTTGTCTTATGATAGGATGGTAGTGATAGGGAATCACAATAACCTCTGAGTCCAATGAGGATGGAAAATAGACTGACAGGGAAGAAATCAAAGAATCCATTCTCACACCTACCTGCTGCCAGATTTTCAGTTGGCCCTCTTAGCTCTTGTCTGGCTGCATTTCTACCCTTTGCCAGTAGGTGCCACCATAAAATGCATACTATACTTTCGTGGGGGTGGGGGAGCGGGTCACAGGTTACATAGTTCCTTGTTCAAATGTTACAATTCTGTATTTCAAGTTTATTACACAACAACTCTTTAAGGGCACACCTGATTTGTATATATTGGACTAAATATTATGCATTTATAAAATATTGAATCTGGTTGAAATTATCCAGTCCAGAATTGTAATGTTACATTTTTCTCATTTAAAAATATTTCAGAAGCATTGATATACTTTATGTAGCATTTTTAATATATTTAATTATTAGAGATATAACTTATTTTGTTTTTCAAAAATGTTATTTATTTTTAGACAGAAGGGAAGAGAGGGAGGAAGAGAGGGAGAGAAACATCAATGTATGATTGCTTCTCACGTGCCCCCTACTGGGGACCTGTCCTGCAACCCAGGCATGTGCCCTGGCTGGGAATTGAACTGATGACTTTTTCATTCACAGGCCCGCACTCAATCCACTGAGCTACACCAGCCAGGGTGAGATATAACTTATTTTAGCAAGTAGTTATCAACTTCATGAAAGATGGTGAGGAAATGCCAGTTATTCTATATGGTAAAGATCATTGGCAACTACATTAAAGTATTACCAACCATTTGTCTTTATTGTTGCTTACTCTTCTCTTTCAGTCAGTGTATTTGATACAAGCTTGGGGATTTAACTGTGTTTTCCTCACTAGCCTCAGTTTCTCCTTTCTGCTACAGGGCTCTGATGTAGTAGCCATTTACTAGTCAGCAGCTGCAATGTACCTTTCTCACCTAAGTCCTTCTATTAATGTTTATCCGGCATAGTCTTTGTGTATCTTCTGGGAGGTCTTGCTGAATGCCTTCTTGTTCTCTTTCCTCCCCACTCAAACTCTCTCTATACCTTCAGTGTCTCATGGTATCATATGATGAATTTGTGACCTTTTAAAGAGAAAGGTTTATTCATTCTGTATTTCTGGCGCTTAGCACAGTGTCCTGGTGTCGTTTGAGTTAAAACTTCAGGAGTTTCTAGGCTCTACATGAAAGTGTTTGAATTAAGCCACTGTGTTGCTGAGCAGACATCTGAAGAGTTAATGATTGGCTAGTTTGTGTGAATGTGTAGCAACTGGCTAGTCATAACACTGGTGCTTGGGATGTTTCGCCAGGGCTCAAAATATTGACCTTGACAAATCTCTTAAATATTGTACAAGTCTTATAAATTATTTTATAAATAATAAAGTACAATCAGTGAATTATATTATCTATAAAAATTGAGAAAAGAGAGGCAAAGGTGACTTTTTTGAGGGATTCTTGTAATTTGCCTAACACATTCTTTCATATTTTATTATCCTTTTGAATCTTTTCCAAAATTTTTCCATTAGAGATGAATTCCCAGAAAAGGCACATAATGCTAATTGTGTTTTCATTTTGGCTATGTTTTATCCAATTACTTAATATGCTTTTAATTGAGAATTAGAAAACTAGCTGCAAAAGAGAATGCCTGTATACGTAAAAGAATTCTTAGAGTCTACTGAGTACAGATGCATGGCAGACTAGGTTGGCTGACTGACCCTTCCTTTGACAATAATTAATAATGCTGGCTGGGTAGCATATTTTTTAAATGCTCTTTAAGTGCATTGATGAACAGGCAAAAGCAATGAAAATACAAACAAAAATTAGGGGAAGGAAGAAAGCCAGAAAGGGAAGTTAAGAAGGGAAACTAGCTTTTATTTTGAGAATATTTGCTGAATTTGGTAATTTGGAGAGTCTGTTCTTATAAACAGCAAAGTCTGAGGGGACAGACGACAAAGCCCAAGGACTGCCTGAGGCGAGGAGCCTGTTAAGACATACCTACCCTGCAAGGCCACCCCCTTGCTGTAAAATGAATCAAGAATAAGAGTTTTAACCTGAAGAAGCATTTCTATGAAAACCTACTTAAGTGGTAAAATGCTTTAGCATTCTATTTAAGATTTCGAACAAGAGTTCTTGCTCTCGTCATTTCTTTTCAGCATAGTATTAAATGTCCAATTCACTGTAAAAAGGCAAGAAAAAGAAACAGGAGATAAAACAATTGAAAAGGAAGAAGTACAACTCCAATTGATGATGATATGATTATATATATAGGAAACTCCAAGAATCAAAAGACAAAGTATAGAAATTTATAGAGTTTATCGGTGTTGCTGGGCACAAGGTCAATAAACAAAAAACAAATAGAAAATGTTAAAAAGCGTCCAAACTATAAAGTACATAGAGTAAATCTAATAAAAGCCATACTTGCTTCCCTCTCCTCGGAAGGTTCAGATGCAATTTGAAAGTCACCCAGGGCTTTGTGTCCTGATCGTGGTGCTACTAGAGATTTTTGTCCTCATGAAAACCCCATTCATCCTGCTTCCCCCTCACGGCTTCCAGCTTTCCACTCCAGCCCTTGTTTGTTCCTTTTTGGGGGGAGAGTTTGGGTGGTGCTTTGAGATTTCTCCCTATTCCTGCCAAGCTCAGTAATATGTTCCCCTAGAGTACCTAGTATCCAAAGGATACCCCCTAAATGCTTTTGCTTTGCAAATAATAATAATAATAATAGGGATCATAGTAAAATATATATCTTTTGTCTTAAGTATGAAAAACTTAAAATTGTTGTGTGTGATAGTGGTCAATTTACTCAACAAACATATCAATTATTTCTGTGTGCCAAGTGTAAATTGGTAAAATGAAGATTAGTAAAATATAGTCCTTTCTCAAGGAGCTAATTTTTTTCCCGAAATGTTTCCCAAGCTTGTCTAATCATAAGAATTACCTGTGGTACTTTTAAAATAATGCAACTATTTAATGTCCTTCTTTGGAGATTGTGATTCAGTAGGGTGGAATCTCATGTTGATATTTTAAGCTGATGCCGAGTCTGATTCTGATGATCAAGCAAATTGGGGAGACACTGCCTAATGCACTGTTATACATTAAGTCTCTCTGCATTTTTTCTTTTAATTTTCTCTCTCTATTTGGACCAGCTATTTAAATGTGAACAATTCTATTTCCAATGATTGTTAAGAAACTTGGCTTGTTCCCTAAAACATAAAGTCTGGCAATGGGGCAGTGAGGATAAAAACTTTAATTCATAATTCCCTTTCTGGCACTATAAAACTCACAGAGAGGTTAAATAGCACACCCAAGGTCAGAAGTGGGGGAGCTGTGGTTTTTGCCCAGGCAGCCTGACTGCACGTTCAGGCCACGCCCCTTCTCATTGGCACAGTGCAGCCTTTCTACCAGGGATGGCTATCTCCTGACCTCAAAAAATCCCCCTTCTATTGCTGTAAACCTTGAATTTCTTGTAAAGGACCAAAATCCTTCCCTCTATTTGTTCTTACTTTGGTTTTAGGTGTGCTTTCTAGAGCAGGAACTGTATCCCAAATTCACTCAGGTTCAGGCTTAGTATAAAGAAACAATTGAGTCTAGGTTTTTAAAGACACGTATCTACTGGTCATAGTTGGTCCAGTCTCTGGTTTGCTTTAGATCAGTATTTAATTAGCTTACCTTCCTCTTTCACATAATAACTCTTCTCATATTATAGTGCAGTATCGTGTGTTTCAGGTCAATCTCCTTCCTCACCACCTCCTTCCCAGCTCAGAGCATATGTATTCTTGGATAAGCTCTTTAACCATTTTGACACCCAATTTTCTCATCTGTGATGTAAGGGTAATAACACAGAATTGGCTTTAAGATTAAAGTGATGTAGGATTCCAGGTATTCAATGAGACGTAACTTTTGTTACCTTAGTTGTATCTAAACGTACATGTTTTAAGTATATTGTATGCATATAACTGCATCTGAATCTGTTTTCATGTATAACTGAATTGTTTCCCTTTAGCTTTCAAGTCAAGGAAGAAATAACTTGTTGAAATGAGTGGCTTTTAGAAAAACTTTTTAATTTTGCTTCTAACGGTTCTCATACTTTTCTTAAATGTGTTAGTATTTGATTTTCAAGATCAAAGCCATATTCTTTGAAAAGTGGTTAACTTTGAGAATTGTATTTTCAAGCTCATGAGCATATTGTCATTTCTAATACTATTATAAAGGCAATCTTATTTCTATTTTCAGCATTGCAGGGGGTCGGATACTTTCAGTGATAAAGATGCAGCTGATTAAAGGCCAGAACAGCAGGGATCCTTTTCATAAAGCAGTAGAGGAAGTTGCTCAGGATTTGGATTTGAGGATTAAAAATATTATCGATTCTCAAGAAGGAGATGTAGCTGTTAGCACCACTGACATCAGTCCTGCACGGGTAAATGACCTTCTTATTTTTTGTTATCCTTTTATATAAAACATTTTCTCTTCTATTTGTTGTAGAAATAGTTTGCTATTGCTATTTAAGTCAGAGGAATGTGTTTCCTGTATTATGTTATTGAAAATTCAAGTTTCTCAATAGGATTATGTAGGATTATGTTGAATTTGGGTAAATCATAACATCTTGGGACAAAATTGTATTTGTAAAAGTAGGGCATTAGATAATCTTTGGTATCCCTTGGATCACTAGAAATTTATAATTTTTGATGGATGCTAAGGTGTTTTGCCATATTTTTCAATAGTTATTCTTATGAAACATTTTCCCACTTACTCAGATATAAAATAAGAACTTGTTTTCTTTGGTTTGCCTCAGTGCTAGGCACTCTGTTGAGCAGCAACAGGAATGGTTTTTCTTGAGCAGCTTATTTTTCTTTAATAGAATTTTTCCGTCTTCGTGATTTCTTATTTTCTACCTCCATTGTCAGCCTACTGGGAGCATAAGGAATTTCTCCTGTATTTAGAAATCTTTTAACTATGTATTTCCTGAACTTTTACCTCTCTTTTATCTTTACATGGATTTTTGAACATTGTACTAGTGTAGGAAAACTTGACCACCACGTTCTTAGCTCTAGAGCACAGTTTTGGAGCACGTGTTAGAATCTACTTGTGGCAGGTAACTAAAGCCCTTCTTCACTAGATGTGATTGTGACAGTCAGTGTGTGTAGAAAGACTTGCTTAATTTTTATTACTTATTCATTCACACCCCTTGGGGACTATTTTTAGATATTTTTCAAGAACAATGCATGTTTTTTGATTAATTTGAGGGGGAGATTCTGGGTTGTTCCCCATATATCCCATGTGTATTAACATTTCCTGTGACTAACAGTATAAATACGGAATTTTCACAACTCAGATAATTAAGAGCATCGATCTCTTCCACTTCCAGTCACAAGAAATAAAAATGCAAACAACCTGGGTTTTTTTTTTTATTATTATTATTTTTCAGTTACAATTGTCCCGCCTTTTTCCCCATTGCTCTCCCCTGTCCTGTCTCCCCCACTCCCACAGTCAGTCCCCGCCATTGTCCTTGCCCGTGAGTCCTCTATTCATGTTCCTTTGTTTGCCCTTCCCCTTCTTTCCTCGTTATCCCCCTCCCCCTGCCCTTCTGGTCACTGTCAGGTTGTTCTTTATTTCCATGTCTCTCGTTCTATTTTGCTCATTTGTTTGTTTTGTTGATTAGGTTCCACTTATAGGTGAGATCATATGGTATTTGTCTTTCCCCACCTGGCTGGTTTCACTTAGCATAATGCTCTCCAGTTCCATCCATGCTGTCTTGAAGTATAGGAGTTCCTTCTTTCTTTCTGCTGCATAGTAATTCAATAATTCTCAGTAAAGTTAGTATTAAACAATATGAACTTACCTGGTGCTAATGAAAAATATATATGTTAAGCACTGGATTGTGATAGTTAATTGGTTAAAATTCCATTGTAGTTCACTGGTGGCCTGAGCCTCAGTTAGCCAAGTAGGGAAAGGAGTCCAAGACCATGTAAGAGTTGAGGAATGTCCCAGGTAGGGCAACTTGATTCCTAGGCACAATCAATGCCCAACAACCCTATTGGTTAGGCATTATAATTACCCCCATTTTACCAGGATTTAATTGAAGCACATTGAGGTTAAGCAACTTTCCCAGACTTATGCAGCACATAGAACTGGTAAGTTGGTATCAAAGTTAGCCTGAAATGCCTTCAGAGTTTGTGCTTACATGTATCTATATATATTTGTATTATATATTTTTGCTTATTCTTCTATCAAGTCACTAAGTTTTTCCAGTTCTCCTCTTTTACTCTGCTTTTTTTCTAATCTCCACTGCTACTATCTTCTTCAGTTCTAATCTGGACTATTACAGTCTCTTAATTTGTCATTCTGTCTTCAGATTTATAACATTCTTATCATGGAATAGATTTTATACATTGCTATCATTTTTCTAAAATCTAAATAGTACTGTTTTATTTCCTTGCTTAATAAACTAGGAGATTTTTAACTCCATAACAGACTGCCTTATAACTTCTTTGCCTGATACACAAAGCTTTCCCAGGCTCGTCTCAGATAACTCCCTCTCTGTTAACCTGTTCTTTGGCCGTATCATGCTACCTGGTCCCTGAAAGTGGCTTGCTCTCTCCTACTCTTGTGTATCCCTCCTCCATGAAGCCATCCTTGATTCCAGGGTAAATTGATCACTACCTTTTGTGTGCTCCCACTGCACCATGTACATTATGTTAGAAATAGCACTGAGTCTGTGCAATGCAATTATTGCTTACTTACTTATTTTATCAAGGAGACTGTGGGTTCCTTGTGGCAGTGGTTTTTACCTTGGTAGTCTTAGCTTCAAACGCAGTGCTTGGGACTTCGTGTGTAGTTACCAGTGATTACTGAGTGAATGAATGTCAACTAGTTTTTCATTTTTGCATTTGAGTGCATCTTTACAAACATCTGTGGTATTGGTAGTTAGATCAACAGAATCCCATCTCTCTTTGGTGTTAAGAGAGAAAAAATACTCAGAGAGTTAAGTCAGGAGGCTGAGGTCACATAGCTAGGAAGTAGCTAAATTTTCTGACTTAAAGCCTACTGTTATTTTGATCAGAACCTAATTTCTTCCTGTCTTATGATACTATGTTTTGTATTCTTTTGTGCTTCTGGAAGTTGATAAGATTGATTTCAGTATGGCTGGAGGGAGAAATACTCACTTGCCTTAAGGCCACTTCTCATGGCTGGTCTTTTTTAAGCAACAGATGAGGAAGGAGAACAGTGGCGTGTGAAATGGAAAAGAGTGGCTGATTGGCCCAGCTGGGATGATTATACCGTTTACTTAAAATTATTTTTTGTTCTAGCCAAAATCTTATGCCATAAATCATGGCACTGCATACTGTGGCAGAGATACTGTGAAAATTCTACTAGCTCTTTTGGATGAAGAAGCAGCCAGTGCTCCTACCAAAAACAAAGCAGAGCTTTTATATGACTATGAAAACACCATTCATCATAATGGAAATCCAATTCTTACACTTTTTAGGTAAGTAATGTAGAAGTTGTATGTATGTGAATGTTAACTCTAGTCTATAAAGGGAGTTTGTGAAAAAGCACTTCATTGATTATAGAACAAAAGTGTGCTATTTTTTATAGTCTCCTATTACAGTAACTACTAAACTCCTACTATGGTCTCCTACTATAGTAAGGAAACTTGGAGACTATAGAAAAGTATGAAGAGAGAAAAAAGTTAGTTAAAAGGAGACTGAACACTTCAATGTAAGGGAGTTATGTATAAAAAGGTAGTATTGTGTGAGCGTATGACAGGTGTTTTTTTATCTTGGCTTCGTTTTTTCGTCCTTGTTTTTATTTTCCCTTTGGAAATATTTACTGTGTTTGCTCTGCTATGTGTGTCAAGAACTTTGCTAAATACTTTCACTCGTATTATCTCAGCCCTCACAGCAACCTCTTTTAACAGTATCCTCACTTTGTTTGTTTATTTATTTTTATCCTTACCCAAGGACATTTTTGTCATTGCTTTTAGACAGAGAGGAAGGGAAAGAGAGAAACATCAATTGGTTACCTTCTGTATGCACCCTAGACCAGGGCTTGAAGCTTCAGCCTAGACATGTGCCCCTACCAGAAGTCGAACCAGCAATCCTTTGGTTATAGGACCACACTCCAACCAACTGAGCCAGCCACCCTGGCCAGGGCGGTAGTGTCTTCACTTTATAAGTGAAGAATCAGTGGTTTTAGAGAGATATTTAGAGATAATGTGCCTAGGAGAGCTAAGTTAGCCAAGCAGCAAATGTGTCTTTCTCTAAAGCCTGAGGTCTCTACTCCGAGGACTGTGCTATCCTGCCTGAGAAAAGGAGAGAGCATAACATCAAGCTTCCATTGGAATTAACATTTGCTGGTTCCTCCTCATATTATGAAGAAAAATACTAAATTAGCATGGGTATTCCATGCAGGACATTGACATTTTCCAGTTTTAACAGCAATTAGGTCAAAATTGAGTAGCTTGATGATATTTTTAATTAATGACCGTTCATTTATAGAAACATTAAAAATTTTAGAACATTTAAATTGTATTTAGTACATTGTGGAGAATTTTTACAAAGTCTTCCTACCATTTGAGCTTTTTTTATTTTCTGCTTGAGCTACTTTTTAAAAATCTAATTTTAGTCTAAAATTGTTTGTACACATCCATGTATGATTGTTTCACATAGTCTCTCTCCTGTGCCT